>VMDO01003618.1:83662-108693 GCA_007922755.1 Pedetes capensis
TAGAGAACAAAATGAAACAAGAAATTATGGGTGGAATACTTTGTTAAAATATACTGAAAATTAGAGGAATAAAGCATCACACAAATAATCAAGTAAAAGTGGTATACATGAATAAACTGTAATAAAGATAGATAAGCATAATTAAAACAGGTTATAATTCAGTTCTACAATTACTTGTCTTTATATTGCAAAGATCTCTCATTCCAACCAAAACAGATATGCCCATCATTATAACAGGTATCTTTTTTATGTCTTTAGCCTGAACAATGACCATCAACAAGTCACAGGGCAGAAATAGAAAGTAACAACATTTTATGAATTTGGTTAGTGTATTACTTTCTTTTGACATTGCTGAGACAAAATAACTGATAGAAACAACTTAAAGGAAGAAGTGTTTAATTTGGTTCATGGTCCCAGAGGGTTCAGTCCATATTTGTTTGGCCCCATGTGTTTTGTCAGAACATCATGGCAGAGGTATGTGGCAGAGGACAGTTCACGTCATGGTGGACAGGAAGCAGAGAGCTTACAGGATGGGGTTAAGGATAATATACCCTCAAGGACCCATCCCCAGTGACCTACTTCCTCCAATCAAGTTCCACACCCTCAAACTTTCCACAATCTCCCAAAACACTGCCACCAGCTGGTGACCAGTGTTCAAATTCATGAGACTATGGGAAACATTTCATATTCATGCCATAACATTCCACTCCTGGCCTCCAAATTCTCTTGGCCATCTCATAATGCAAAATGCATTTAGTTTAATTTCAAGAGTCCCAATAGTCTAACAGTTCCATTACTGTTCAACAGTACAAAGTCTCTTTTGAGAGTCAAAGCAAACTTTTCTTAGCTGTGAGTACCTGTACAATAGAAACACGTTACATACTTCCAACATACAATGGCAGAGTAAACATTCCCATTCCAAAAGGAGGAATAGTAGCACAGAACAAAGGTGTGACACCAAAGCAAGACTCAAACCCAGCAGGGCAAACAATAAATCCTGTAGCTCCATGTTGGGCAACTGAAGCGTGGGGTGTTATGTGAGCTTTAACAGGTTTTGGCAGCCCCACACCCACTGTCTTGCCACTGGTAGTCAATATGGCATTTCTCTTGGCTGGCCCCACTGTGTACAGCTTTCCTTGGCAGATGTTCCATGTTCCTGCAATCTCCAATATCCTGGGGTATCTATTCCAGCTTAGCATTCACCCTCACGTGTTTCATTCACTGCCCTCTCAGGGGCTCCCCATAGGGAATCCAAACCTGCTACATATTGTCTGGCCTCACAGGCTTTTCTTTGGGATCTTGATGAAAGCATCCATGACCTCATAACTACTGTATCATACGTACCTGCAAAGCCAGCACAATGTAGACAATGCCAAGTTCTGCTGCCAGCTTGACCAGTAGCCAGACCACAATGGCTACAGCAGCCCCTGAACACATAGGTAGCTGAATCTAAGACAATACTTCCCTAGGTGGCCCTATGACCAAAAGGTGCCATATAGATTCTCTTTTCATATAAATACCTCATGCTGATTGTCCAACTACAGTTCTTGGGTGCTCTCTTTTTAAAGGAAAGTCTTCCAAATGAGTTTATAGTTTTACACCCTGGAGCCTGTGATGGGTGAGGTCTCACTAATTCCTGAAATGTCCTCAAGGCACCTTTTCATTTTCCTTTTTGTGTGTGTGGGGCAGTACCTAGTAGTTGAACCCAGGGCCTCATACATACATTGCAAGTGCTCTACAACTGAGTTGCAACACCAGTCATCTTTGGTTCTGTTTTTGTTTTGTTTTGAGACTTGCTAAGTTACATAGGCTGCCTCTGGCTTTGAACTCGAAATCCTCCTGCTTCTGCCTCCCAAGTCCCTGGGAGTACAGGCATGTACCACTGTGCCAGGCTAAAGTACCTTTCCTACTGTCAGAGCACAAAGTGCTTGGTTTCTCTTTAATATTGCTAATCTCTTTAACAACTAGGCTTCTTTGTTTGCAACTTTCGATACACTCCTTTTCTGGCTAAGTTGCACATTTTTCATATCCTCTGCTCTGCCTTTTCCTCCCCATTCTCACTGTAAACATGGCTAAAAACAACCAGCAATAACCACAGCCTGAATGCTGCACTGTCTTGAAACTTCCTGTCAAATTAGTCCATTACTTTTTAATTCAGCCTCAAATTTTCTGACATGCACAATATGTAGACAAATTCTTTTCTAGAATTTAACATGAATGGCCTCTAGTCCAACTCCCAGTACAGTCCTTATGCCCATGTGAAACCTCTGGAGCACAGTCTTTACTCTCCACATTTCCTTCAGCTTTCTGGACTTCTGAGCTTCCACAAGAATCACCCATTAAGCTCTAATCACAGCTGAGATTCTCTAGCCCACATCTCCAAACTCTTCCAAGTTTTTCTCACAAACCTGTTCCAAAGGCCTAAAAACCACATGGTCAGATTTACTCACAGCAACTACCCCACTTCTCTGGTACAAATTTTCTATATTAGTCACTTTGCTTATCATTGGGACAAAACACTTAACAGAAACATCATAAAGGAGGTAGGGTATATTTTGGCTCATGGTTTCAGAGTTCAGTCCATAGTTATTTGGCTCCACACACACATTATGGTAGGGCAAATGTATGGTGGAGGACAGTTATTCACATCACAGTAGAGAAGCAGAGAGAGCTTACAGGATGGGGCTAGGGATAATATCCCCACCCCAAAGATTCACCCACAGTGAACTACTTCCTCCACTCAAGTCTCCCTTCTAAAGTTTCCATAATGTCTCAGAATAGCTCCACCAGCTGGATACCAAGCATTCAAACACAAGTCTACAGAGGATATTTCATATTTAAATCACAACTATAGTTATTGGCTGTTTTCTCAAGAATCCTCATCACTGGCCTCATTAAGAGCTATACCTAAGGATAGTAAGATTAGAATAAGATCCTTATACACATTTACAAACAAAATATATTAATTTTTAATATTTTATCAACAACTTAACATTTGCTAGAAAAACTTGTTATCTCAGGTATGTTGTTTTGTTAGGTACCTTTGGGTTGGTGTCTGACTCAAAGTGACCCTACGTACAACAGGTAAAACAGTATTATTAGTGCTTCCCTGCTACTCTTAGGGATTTCAATGGCTGACTGTTTTCCGGGAGTGGGCTGCCAGTTGCTTCTCCCAAGCCTACAGCTTCTGGTGTTCCCAAGCGGTCCCCCATCCAAGTACTAACCAGGCCTGACCGTGCTTAGCCTCTGAGATTTGATGGGATCAGATGGCACAGTGGTATGGCTACAGGCATCTCAGGTACAGCTAGCTATTTCTGTAAAGCCCAAAAGGATGTGAACTCTTCCTGGGTGATCTACTGGGTATGTCTTGTGGTCTTGGGAAACTAATTTCTCTAACCCCTAATTTTTTCATAAAGGAAATGGAGATAGTATTCATGACCATTTCATAAGATTGTTGTAGAAAGCAGGAGACTCAAAATAAACCATAATCAGTATCCTATACACCAAATTATCAGAGCTGCTGCTGGCCACCACCCAGTATAGCTATACCAGGGTTTCCTGGTAGAAGAGTACTCTGGCTGCTGATAGCAATGAGTACTCAATAAATGTTACCTACTATAATGTTCTTCCATATGTCTGTCAGCTTGTTGTGCTGTGGGGGCTTACAGGTTGCTGTGATGCTAAAAGTCATACCACCAGTATTTCAGATACCAGCAGGGCCACCCATGGTAGACAGGTTTCAGCTGAGCTTCTAGACTAAGACCAGACTAGAGAGAAGGACCCGGAAGCCCACTCCCAAAACAATTAGCCATTGAAAACCCTATAAATAGCAAAGAAGCACTATCAAATATTGTGCTGAAAATGAGTCCCCCAGGCTGAAAGGGTTAGAAGACTGGGGAAGAGTTGCCTCCTCAGAGTTGACCTTAATGGTGGGAATGGAGTAGAGACCCTGTGATCTGCTTTTGCTGATGTGGCATGACTCAAAATAAGAGAAACATAATGGATGCATTAATGGGCTCAAACATAAAAAGACTGAGCATGGCACAGTGCTAGGTAGTGTTTCGTTCTATTGTACATAGGGTTGCTATGAATTAGACCTGACTCAATGGCACCTGACAACAAAACAACTATAATGTTAGCTATTACTGTTAGTTTATTTGTGTTAAGATTTTTTTCTCTTTATGGAGAATATAAAGAATTTTTATACCTAGAAAAAATGCTATATATTCTCAAATCTAATCCACATTCTTTCAAAAATTTTTGGAGGGCTATATAGTTTGATATGGATTCGAATCAGGTGCAGCTTGGATTCGTGGAATGCTCTCTATTGAAAATCCAATCTGCACACAATTCTAATTTGCATCTGATTTTGTACCCCTCTAAAACTATTGAAAGAGTGTGTGTTAAATTTGAGAATATATGGTATTTTCAAGTATAACCTTAATAGGGTTATTTAGAAGATCTGATAATGGAGCTCAATTAACAAAATGCTGGGAAAGAAAAAGAACTTCTTATCACACTGAGTCAATGACTAGGCACCTCTGAAGAATTAAATGATTTCAGGATCCTCTTTGATTGCCTTCATCTACAATACAAGAAAAATTCTAAACCCCTTTTAAAACCATAATACAAATACTATAGACAGCTGTTAATGTCTCATTTACAAACTCCTTCAAAATGGGCTCTGTGCCATTCCTTCCACTCATGACAGCAATGATAGAAGCCACAATAAGACCCAAGAAACCAAGTTCTATATCTAAGCTCTGCCACTAATGGGTTATGTGACCTTGGGCAAGGGAATCTTTACATTCTTATTTATGACAAGGGAGCAAGAGTCCTGCTCCAGCTGCCAATGAATCAGCTGTGGCTCAAATGAGAAACTGTACTTTGGAACGCTCTGTGCAATATGAAGCCATGGCAGTATGATTTCAACAATGATGGCCTTGGGGTGAGACCCAGCAAACACACAAGTGCCAAAGCTACCAGCTACTGAATTTCAATTAAGAATTCCTGCCAGGCAAAGCAAGTCAGAGGGAAGCACAAGTGCTATAGGACTGTTCAGTGGTACTTAGCAAGCAAGAGACTGAGCTTCAACCAGGGAAAATCTCTTCCTTCCCTTTAGCATCAGAGACAATAGCCTCAGCACCAGGGAAACCTAAATTGTAAGGCCATTGACAGCAAGAAGGCAGCAGCAGATAGAAGCAAATGGAGATCATGTTTCTGCCCTGGCAAAATTGTGAAATTGATCAAGTTTATTTTCTGCATCTTTTGCACCTTTCCTTTCTGACACTACCTCTACTTTGCGGTTTCTTCCTAAAACCCCAACCTCAGTCTGTAGGGTCAGAGGTACTTCGTGGCTGGCTGGTGTACCCACCCCCTACTCCAAAGTAGGCACAAAGACCTAATCTCTTCTAGAAAATGATTCATACTCTGAAAAGGACACTCACCCTTAGCCTTTGAGAATTAGAAGCCATCCCATTCCATCTCTGCCCTACCTGGAATTTGTTATTACAGAATACTTCATAAGAAATTGTCAAAGCCCCATATGTTACAGGTCATTCTTTAGTCTTCTTTTATGAGAAAATTTTGAAGGTGATAACGTCTTAATCTAGTATTCCCGAAGTGTCCTTAACACAGGATAGAAAGACAGGAAAAACCAAGAGGGCATGAGAAAGGAAGAGTTCCTCACCTGCTGGGATCTTGTTTTCATTTCTCACTGAGTAGGAGTCAAGGATTTTAATGCAAATGACACAACCATTGCAAAGACCATCTGCACAGAGATTTCAGTCCCTTTGCTGAGCTATATCTCAAACAAGAGCATTGAAACAGCTGATCAACTATTCTAAAGGACACAACATATGTCTTAAACCCTTGTGACCTTTGAGTTTTAACTTTCTCAGCACTCTTTCATCCATAAACCTGCACAATGGACCTCATAAACCACCTTACAACCTCACTTACAAAAGAAACTCTTCAGATAAGAAAAATAAGTAACCTAGCTCTTTTTTTACTTAATTTTTAAATTTTACTTGATCTTTAAACTTAGAGGGATAGATTGCATCGTTTGAACTACGGAACTTCAAAAGCTATAAAATCACACTTAAGTGTGCTTATTTTATTTTTTCCAGTACTGGGAGTTTGAACCCAGGGCATCACACATGGGTAGCAAGTGCTCTACCACTGAGCTGCAGTCCTAGACCCTTTTTTAAAAATTTTTGAGATAGAGTCTCACTAAGTCATACACACTGCCCTGGCTTGAATTCATAATCCTCCTGCCTCAAACTTCTGAGTAGCTGAGATTACAGGGATGTGTCATGGCACCAGCTAAGTGTGTCTTTCTTAATGCCCACACTTGTATCAGAGTATGTACTCTGCTTAATAAAACTCCAACTTTGCTCCATACTGACTTGTCCTGACATTCTTTTCTGCAACATAAGTCAAGATCCCATCATCACCTGAGCGGAAGTCACAGAGGGAAACCCCTCAAGTTGCATAGCTAACAGGGAATGACTGCATCTCTTGCTGCCAGTGGTACCCTAACTGGGAAATGGGATGATCATCACTTTAAACATCTTAATCAAATGCCAGTTTTACTGCTCACTATCTGTGTGACCCACAGGCAAGTTACTTCACCTTTCTGTGTCCTTTTAATTATTTGTAAAGAGGGATAATAATGGTCCCTACCTGACAGGATTGATGGGAACATTAAAGAGTTAATATATGAAAAATATTTAGAACATTGCCTGTCACATAGTGTAGAGATTAATAATTTTAAATCATGAGTTTATTTTGCAGTTACAATACTCCTCTGCCCTACCCATTGCCTACCCCTTCCCAAAAGAACATTCCCATCTCCAAGAGATAATACATTTCATCTGCTGATGGCCCCCTCCCTATCATTTATCTCCACTATCCTTTGTATTTGGGAGACATACCGGCAACCCACTCCCAAAAATCAATCTGCCATTGAAAACCCTATGAACAGCAGAGAAGCACTGACAGTAGTGTTTCCCCTGTTGTATGTAGGGCCACTATGAGTCGGATAGCGACTCAAGGGCACCTAACAACAACATCCTTTCTATCTTCAAAACCCACCTCTTCACTAAGTCAATTCACACAGTCTATGAACACACCCTAATATATCCTAGCTTTAAAAAGTAATAAAAAACAAAGCTTCCTTTGAACTTGTTTTCAGTTTAGAAATAGCCCCTTGTCTTCCTTCTTCCAATTTCTCCCCATTTACAAGCCCTGTGACCTTGATCTCTCTCTTGCTATAATTACTTCTGCCATTTTCCCACACTGATACATTTTCCTTTCCCCATTTCCATGATGTGCTTCAAGAGTAGCTTCCTCGTCTCCCACTGAGTCCGTAAACCATAACACAGATTTACCTATAGCACTATAATGCCTTTTACTACTTGCCAAGCCAAGTGGGCAGATCCCAGCACACACCTTCCTGGATGACTTTAAGCATCAGGTAATGTTGACACTAGAAATGGTAGAAAACCCCCTTCCAGTCACCTTCAGCTTCCTCTTCCGTGCTCATCCATGAAATGCCACAAATGCTTGGGAATCATGCTTTTCTCACACCAGGGTCTCTTGCTCTTGCCCACCTGCTCTCTGGCCATAAATGTGTACATAGAAGGATATGAGAAGGACAGCATGTGAACATGTGATGAAAGGCATGTGACAGGGGATGGAGCAGCACCAATGGGACAGCAGGGACTTGAAGCATGCTGCAAGCCCAGGAAGCACTAAGCATCAAGGGAGATTCCTTAGGAGTGGGATATAGCCCTGGAGAGGAGGGTGTGGCATCCTGGGAGGGCCCTGAACTCTAAGGAGCTTGGAATTTATTGTATTGGCACTGAAGAGGCCCTGAAGAATTGAGAGCAATTATGTGTCTGCCACTCCCCATCTCTAAACAATCCCAAATCCCAGCTTTTTTTCCCCTTTGAAACATTACCCTCTCTGTTTCTTTCTTTCCCCTTATGACCCTATTAGTGCATTACCAAAGTTTTTCCCATGTTTTTCCAGTCTTTGCAGACTATGACCAAATCTTCCATAGCACAAGCAGAGTCCAGGGCAGTATGAGGACTATTCCTGTGGGTATGGTAGCTCCCCTCTGCTACAGAGAGAGCAAAGCCTCCTACACAGCCTCCCCTGCCCAGGTTCCTATACTTTGGGTTGTAATACTTTTAGAACATGAGTCTTAAATCTCTGCCTCTATTCTAAGTTCCAAAAGCAAAGGGTTCAATGGCCTGGGATGCTTTTATATCTCCCTGTCATATTCACAGAACTGAGCAGGTGCACAATGAATATTATTGTCCAAATAAAATAGCAATGTTTACTAATTGCAGGCTGGGCACTCCAGGTGCATTTGCAAGGCAGCATGGGAAAACAACAAAAACCCAGAGTTGAGACTCCTTACAAAGAGAATGTGAAAGTACAGTCAGCTGCTAACAAGACACTTCATTGGAGATATAATCTAAAACTCGAGAACTTTCCACATTACAGAGTACAATCCAACTATTTTGTTGTTTTTGTTGCTGCAATGCTGCTTTTCCTAAACTATCAAGATTTCCAAAATACAACTAGTAAGCCAGAACCCAACTACCAAACTAGGGCAACCAGAGAGCAACACAGTATGGTCAAAAAACAAGGGCCCTCAAATATGTCAAATTTGCCTAAAAGGATGAATTTTGCTACTGTTTAGCTGTGTGGCCTCGAGAATATAATTTTCCTTTTCTGGACCTACATTCTCTTAGTTATTAGATGAAGGGAAAAACTCCACTTAACTCACTCCATTATGAGAACTAATTTTTAGAGAATGACATAAAGATCTCGGCTCAAAATAGGCAGAAAACAACATTAGTTCTTCTGTTTATTCAACAAACAGTTCAGTGCCTTCTATGGGCCAGGCAGAATTACAGGCACTGGGGATAGATCAGAGAGTAAACACATCAAATGTCTGTTCTCATGGATCTAAGATCACTTATCTCCCCTCTCCTGTGAGAGCAGGATAAAAGTCCCAGATCCTTTCCTCATGAAAAACACACATAATACCTATGCATAAATTGTGCCTGCAGTTCTAAGGGACCCCATGAAATCCTTCTGTCGTATCCAGTGATGTCAGATTCAGAACTTGCCCCTTGCCCTTTGTCTGACATTTGTCTCACAAATGTTTGGTAAGAATGACTCAGTAGCATGTTCCCATCAGGGCCCCATATCTGATTGCCCCCCTCAAAAAAACAAAACAGCACAAGAGAATCCTACCATACAAGGAAACATTGCCTACATTCTCAGTCTCCAGCACACCTGGTTTTCCTAAGTTTACTCATCAGATTGTATGAATATAAACCAAACTGTGCTAGAGCCCAGCACGTAGTAGGTCTTCAACTCTGCTAAATGCAAACCACCAGACTCAAATGGCAACATAATGTATAAAACCATATCTAGAACATCCTAGAAAAGGCAAAAATACAGGGAAAGAATTCAGAGCAGTGTTATCAGGGACCATTGGTAGAAAGAAGGGTATGTGGAAATCTTTGGGAGTGTTAGAATTGTTCTGTATCTTTATTGTGGTAGTGCTTACAAGACTATATGTTTTCCAAAACTCACAGAACTAAAAACAATGATTCACTATATATAAATCAAACCTAAATAATCCAAATTTTAAGAAATTTAAAATACTTCTATGAAATCATAAAAGACAGGAAAAAAAGAAGACACTTGAAATCCAGATTGGTATTTCAAAATTAATAGTGAAACAGTTTGATATTTTATCTGACAAAGAGAAACTGAGAAGCTTACTTTATGACCTATTTCACCACATTGAGTTAAATTGTAAACATGTTAATTCTTAGAACAGGAAAAGAATTTTATTTTTATGTAACTTCTGCAACAAGATTTATGCCAGCAAGACAAAATATCTTTCATTTCACACTTGACTTTTCATAGCTCAGTTGTGAAGATCATTTTTCTCAAAATATTTCAGGACATCTTTTTGTCAAAGACTTCTCTATCCTTGTTGTTAGGTGCCATCAGGTTAGATACAACTCATAGTGACCCTATATACAACAGAACAAAACACTACCCAACACTGCCATGCACATGGTCACATGGTCATTTTATGTTCACCCAATGTTGCAGTCACTATGTTCCTTCTCACTTTGAATTGTGCCACATGGGCAAAAGAAAGTCTCAAGGGCTTCACTCCATTCCCATCATTAAGGTGTACTCTACTTTGAGGCAGCAATTCTTCCCCAATTGTTTCTTGAATGCCTTTCAGCCGGGGGTGGGGGGGCCCTCATTTTCCAGCACTATATTTGACAGTGCTTCTTTGCTATTCACAGGGTTTTCAATGGCTAATTGTTTCAGGAGTGGGCTGTCAGGTCCTTCTTGCTAGTCTGTCTTAGTCTAGAAGCTCAGGTGAAAATTGAGTACCATGGATAGCCCTGCTGGTATGTGAAATACCGGCGCCATAGCTTTCAGCATTACAGCAACATGCAATCCCCCACAGCACAATAAGCTGACAGATATGTGAGGGTCTTAATCCATAGAAGGTTCTAATATTTCTTCTGGATACTTATCATGCCAACATCTTGGTCAATTTTATTCTGTTTAGTGGTTAGTCAGTCTAACTCATTTTAACTGGACCATAGCGTCATGATTCCAGTGGTTTCCCAACATCTTTTTCATAGAGTACAAGACAAATTTCCTCTTTCAAAAGACCTGAAATTTCTCCTTGCAATCAACTTATTTTGCCTATATATTGTGTGGCTGGGTGATAATGAGACAGTCAGAGAGAGATCAGCCTACAAGATTGCTGATAAGTGGTAAGTAAACCTTGGGTGGGAAAAGTTATGTAAATGATGATTCTTTAGTGAATATACTCCTGGCATGTTTGCTTTAACTTCCCTCTGTTACCTCACAGCCTCAGGGGGTCAGAGAATGAATACATCAAATACAATATAAGGCCTAAATGAAAATGTATTATCCATTATATTTTGTTATATTAGCTCAACTCTGAGAACCTACCTTTCTTCATTAAGCACCTACTATTCCAAACACTACTATTTCACCAGCCTAGTATTTGGAATACCAATAGAGATGTTTCAACACACAGATGCAGCACTGGAGGTGCTGACTTGTTTATGCCAAGAGATTTGGAAAACAGCTACCTGGCCCACTGACTAGAAGAAATCTATATTTACTTCTATTTACAAGAAAGGGGATCCAACCAAAGTGGAAATTATTGAACAATATTATTAATACCAAGTGCAAGCAAAATTTTACTAAAGAACATTCAAAAGCAACTGCAGCAGAATATAAACAAGGAACTGCCAGAAAAATCAAGTTGGATTCTGAAGAGAGTGTGGAACCAGGGACATCATTGCTGATGTCAGATGGATATTAGCTGAAAGCAGAGAATACCAAAGGTGTCTATATTTTATTGACTATGCAAAAACATTTGACTGTGTGGATCACAATAAATTATGGATAACATCGCAAAGAATGGGAATACCAGAACACTTAAATGTTCTCATGAGGAATCTGTACACAGACCAAGAGGCAATTGTTCAAATGGAACAAGGAAACACTGCCTGGTTTAAAGTTGAGAAAGGTGTTTATCAGGGCTGTATCCTTTTCCTGTACCTCTTCAATCTCTATGCCAAGCAAATAATCCAAGAAGCTGGGCTTCAGGAAGAAGAATACAGCATTAGGACTGGAGGAAACCTTATTTACAACCTGTGTTATGCAGATGACACAACTCTGCTTTCTGAAAGTGAAGAGGATTTGAAATATTTACTGATTTGAAGGTTAAAGAACAAAGCTTTCAGGACGGATTGCATCTCAATATCAGCAAAACAAAAACCCTTACAACTGGGTCAGTATGCAGCTTTATGGTCAATGGAGAAAAGATTGAGGTTGTCCAAGAGTTTGCCTTATTTAGTTCTACAGTCAAAACCCACAGAAGCAGTAGTCAAAAAATCAAAAGACACATTGCACTGGGAAAAGCTGTTGCAAAAGACCTCTTTTAAAGTATTTAAAAGTAAAGACGTCACATTGAGAATGAAGGTGTGTCTGACTCATGCTATGGTATTTTCAGTCACATCATATGCTTGTGAAAGCTGAATGTTGAATAAGGAAGACAGAACAATAATTGATGCTTTTGAATTATGGTTCTGGAGATGAATATTGAATATACAATGGACTGCAAAAAGAATCAAAAGATCTGTCCTAGAAGAAGGGCAACCAGAGTGCTCCATGGAAGATAGGATGGGTAAACTGTGTCTGTTGTATTTTGGATGTTTTCAGGAGGGACCAATCCCTGGAGGAGGACATGATGTTTGGGAGAATGGCAGGCCAACAATAAAAAGGAAGACCCTCAACTAGATGGATTGACACAGTGCCTGCAACAATGGACTTAAAACATAAAAAAGATTGTGTGCCTGGCACAGAATTCAGGAGTGTTTCATTCTGTTGTACGTAGGGTCTCTATAAGTCTGACCTGATTCGATGACACCTAACAACAACAATATTTCATATTTGACATAGATGCTTTCCCAAGTGTGCTGGGAAAATATGGAAACAGATAGCATGGCCATCTGTTTCCTAACATTTACTGAGAATTCACTGAGTATCCACATAACTAGGTCATAAGAGCTTCTTTAATAATAATGTAACCCTCCCAATGTGCTTGTGAGGTCATTTCTATTAGTAGTCCCATTGGCTAGATGGACAAAGGAGCCTCAGTGGTTTGGTGAATTTCCCTGGCACACACACCATGTCCTCAGCAGAGCCATTTGGCGTCATCTGGCTACAGAGCTTGCACATTTAAAGCCAATGCTGGAGCCACCAGGTGACAGCCCCACTGTGGAGGCAGTGAAAGACCAAAAAGAGACCTAAGCCTTTTCTGCCCCAGGTCTCAGGGACAACTGCAGCTCTGAGGGTCACACCCCACAGCTGGTCCACAAACATCTGTCAGATCACTCGAGAGCTGGGATTTGCTCAGCAGCATACCTCAGCAAGCCAGCTGAAGAGCTGGGAGGGACAAAGGATCCTAAATTGACAACCAGCTCCTCCAGGCTCCAGCACCCTGGCAAGGAGGCTGTGGGAGGCAGTGAGGCGGGCCACCCCTGTCACCAGCAGCTGTGCCCCATACTGCTTGCACTTGGGGAGGCAAGCTGTATGAGCAGCTTTCTGCACCCACACTTTAGAAAAACCAGACTAAATATAGCCACGTTTGCTCTCAGGAGCCAGCTCGGAGCGGGTGGCACTGCTGCATTCTCCTTCAGAAAAATCAGGAAAGCATCAGCTTGATTTATCAGAGAACAGCTTCCCTGGATCGCTACTGTGGTTTCAAAAGGGCCGTGTGCAACATCCAAGTTGGCTGTGGCAACTGCTAAAGTTTGGTCAAGCAGATAAAAGAGCCCTAAGGAAAAAGATGATACCAAACATGACTTAGGAGCCTTCTCATTCACTTTCCAGTCCGTGATGCTAAAGCACCACACCATCAGGACTTGGGAAACCCCATCAGGAAACATACATCATACATACACTACTGTTTTATGTCCGTTCCCCAAGACCCACCCATCGAAATCCTACTCAGTCTCCCTCCAATGCTACTCCTTCCATTAGGCCATCTCTAGCTGGCTCAAACCTAAATGCTCCCTTTGTTCTCAGCCCTCCCACGTTACATGGCTTGTACTTTTATTTAGCACTTATATCATTCAGCCAAATCTGTTTCTCTGTCTCCTTTGCCAAAGGCGTGAGTGGGGAGCAGGGGAGCAGAGGGGACTCAGCTCACCCCCTGCCAAATCAAGTAAGATTCTTACACACGGGTGGTACTCCACTGTTTATCAACAGAAAACGCAAATCCGACTAAGGGTCAGTGAATGAGATTTGCATGGCCCCTCAGTCTCCCAATGAGTAACATGTACAAGTGCAGTTCACTCATGGGCTTCCCAGTTACCCCTCCGGAACGTGTCACAACAGCCACTGTGACTCAACCTTGCAGACTCAGCTCCACCAGCAAAGGGTTCCACCATCGCCCCTTCTTAGCACCAGCCCTTGTTTCAGATTAGAAAGGCAGAGCCGAGGAGGAAGAAAGGGTGGGATGAAAGGAATTAGTAAAGGCTGGGCTATGCAAGGCAACAGCAGGATTAGACCAAGCCCTGTCTGAACTGGCTAGGAGGGCTGAAGAAGCAATGGGAGTGGCGGGAACCACTGCCACAGCAAGCCTGCAGTCGCTGTTTGAGGCCCCAGTTCTTGTTCACACAGTCATTACCCAAGAATTTTCAGTGAAGGGTGTCTCATCCCATTCTCAGGTTTGAAAACAGAGTGATCAACAGAGGCATCTGGAGCAGGAAAGTCAGATGGGATGGGCTAGAGGACAACATGAAATAGAAGGAAAAAGGAAAGACGACCCTTGGTGATACATCAAGTGGGAGAGAGTTGGGAGCAGTTACTTTAACACCAGAACTGTGCAGGATAACTAGCTATTAGGGAACCTTGCCCACGCTTTCATTGTCTTTATGTCTACACTGTAGATAAATACAGTTGGGAGTGCTCCTGAAGCAGGTATGGGGGCTACTATGAAAATGGAACCCACTCATAATCCTACCCAGTAACTCATGCATCTTCCATTCATTGACACTTCACAGAGGTTCTACCATGGGCCAGGCATAAAATGGTATGAAAAGCAGTTAGAAAAGTAGAGGTGTTCCAGTATCGAGTCCCATATAGGGGCATGAAGAACCCACCTCTCTGCTTGCCTCGTGTGTTATATGGGGGGAAATTCAACAGAACAATTTTTCTTGTCTCTCCATCCTCAGGAGAAAAGACATCTATATGATGTGTAAGTCTGTGAAAAGCACAAAGACCAGGTGGCTTAGCACCTCGCACCTCTCTTTAGGTCCTTCCTTTCCTGCTGTTGTTGTTGAGTAGATATCCGACTCATAGTGACCTACGAGGTTTTCAATGGCTGACTGTCTTTTGGGAATGGGTTGCGGATCCTTCTCCCATGCCTACAGCACTTGGTGTCCCCAGGTGGTCTCCCATCCAAGTACTAACCAGGTCCAACTCTGCATAGTTTTGGAGATCTGATGGGATTGGGTGCCACAGTGGTACGGCTGCAGGCAATAATTCTTGGTACAGCACTACTGTTACCTCGATTATTTCTTTTCCTCCTACAGTGCTGGAGATTGAGCCCAGGGCCTTGTACATGCTAAGCATGCCTTCTACCTTTTACTTCTGCCTTCTACTGAGCTGTACATCCCTTCCTGCTGTAGGAGCACATGTTCTCTCTGCTCTGGGTTGTCAGTGTGACAGAGGGAGGCGCTCCTCTAAGAGTAAACTCAACACTGGCGCAATGCTAACAAGCCTACTTCACCATCCAGCACAAAGCCAAAAAAGCAACCCACGTAGCCTTGTAATAAAAATGACATTTCTTTTTTTTTTTATCTCCCATTGTTTCTTCTTTGACTAACTTAGTTCTCAATCCAAATTGGGTAGAATTGGACATTTACTGCCTCACAAAATTTGGTTTACCATGACTGCTTCTCTCTGCTACCAGTGTTTGACTCTTTTCCCCTTTCTGCAGTCACTGTTGTTGCTTAGCTTTTCAAGATTCCAGCGTTGAGGAGTTTGGTCACTCTTACTGCAGAAAACCATAAATACTGGATGATTTACCAGAGGTCATTTAGTATGATAGGCCAGTTTGTTAGGAGGCAAAATTCAGATCCTCTGAAAGATGAGCATGTAGCCTTCCATCCAAAATTCTTTTGATTTTTTTAAATGGGGGAAGAGGGGTTGCTAGTGCTGAAAATTAGAAATCATTTTTGTGTCACATAAGAGGACCTATTCTCTCTGACCTGGAATGGAAACACTACATGCACAATGGTCATTCAGCCTATTTTTCTCATAAAATTCTGGACATGAAGAAGAAAAAAGGAACTGCAGACAAGGAGAAAAATCTTTCTCTACTTCTGGGGAATCATGGGTTTATACTTCACTCATGAAACAATTATTGTGGATCTCCTAAGTGCCAAGGCACTGTTCTTAGAACACAGAGATGAACACAATATTGACCTTGATCAATTCACTTTTTTCCCTTTCCCTGTGTAATATTGCAACCCAGTTCTGACAATGTCACATTAACAGGCACAACCATCTACACCTGTGTTCTGTTCATGGAGAATGGGTAACTTTGTAGTTCCTGCATACTATGTTCTATGTAAACATCCTAGTTCTCCAATTTAGAAAAAAAGAAAGAGAAAAAGACAATAGAGCAAAGAGCACAATCCAATGCAGACCACAATGTAGTATACTATTCTATAGCTAGAGAGCACACCTCTAAGCTGCCCAGTTGCCCATAAATGCAAAACAATGTGTGCATCATAAATAAGCTAGGAAAATTAAATAGAAATGTTCTCAAATTCAGAGACGTAACTGTAACTCAGGATAGCCACAAAACAACAAACGGCACCTCTTCTTCATCTTCAATATGAAGCCACAGATTTAGCAAAATGAATGAGCTCCCCACATTCAATTAACGCTTTTACAAGTTCAAGTTTACTTAGGGGAAAAGTTACACATTACAAAATCCTTCTAATTTGTTACTAAACCTTCTAATTTGTGAATAGGTGACAATTCGGTATACAAAACATTTGCCAAATAGTGTGGCTTTTTTCTATAGGAGAATAGGAGGGATTACAAGTATGGTTATAGAGAATCCAGATTCCAGGCAATCCTTTCTAAGACCTTTCCTTTATTTAGTCCCCACAGTGTTCCCAGGAAGGAAACTGTAGCAAGGGCATTTTTTTCTCAGATGTGGAAACTGAAGCTAAGATGTTAAATATGTAATTCCTCCTCCAGTATCTCTAGTAAAATTCCTCATTCTGTAAATCAACATTTCTCAATGAACTTGGGTAAATTGGTTGTCACTTAGTCTTGGCCTGGAAACTTTGGAAGGGTTGACCATGCACTGTACGACATTTAGCACTGCTGCTCCATGGGCACAAAATACAAAAAGCAGGCCCTAGGAGCAGTTCCTAGATATGCTGAATGTGTCCTAGGAGGGCAATGTCACTGTCAGTTGTAGATGAAAACAGCTCTAAAAGACTCTTTAAGCATCAGGACAAAAGACAGCAAAGGGGCACTTCCTTTGAAAGTCCCCCTTACCTTACAGAAGTCCCTTATTTTGTGGTATGTGGGCTCCTACAAAAGCCCCAGAGCCTTTATGGAACCAGTTACAAAAGCTCCCATGAATATTTTGCCATACAACCCATGAACATTTTTTGAGCACCTATTATGGGCCAGGTTCTGTATTATGGACCGGGAAGTTAAAGTCACGAAAAGTATGTAGTCTTTATCCCCAAGAGGCTTAGAGTCTAATGAGAGACAGGTTAAATGTGATACATATTATTGTTGGTGCCATCGAGTTGGGTCCGACTCATAGCGACCCTCATAGGGTTTTCAATGGTTGTTTCGGGATTGCCTCGGGAGTGGATTGTCATGTCCTTCTTCCATTATTTGCAGTGCTGGGAACTGAACTCTGAACCTCAGAGATTGCAGAGCAGTGCTCTACCAACTAAGCTAAATCTCTGGTGCTAGGGAAGTCAGTGCAAGAAGTCCTCATAGCCCTGGGAAGCCAGATGGACAGAGAAGGCTAGGACAGGGTTCCCAGCAGAAATAAAGCTTTTCATAAGCCTTGAAAAACCATGTGGAGAGGGCCAGGGAGGGCCCATTCCATGCTGAGAAAACTGCCTTTTAAAGACCAGAGAGGAGTTATTTGACGCAAAAGTTTAAAACACTTCATTCTTCAACTTAAGACCTCATTGTGATGCAGACCCAGGATCTCCTGTTTACCGCACAGGTATTTTAGCCAAATTAGCCACTGGAAAATAAAAGTGAAGTCCCCATGCATTTCTTTTCAAGAGCTCTTCTGTAAGGTTTGGCTTCACTTGTAGAATCACACATAAGACAAGAAATATGATTAGTTCTCTCCTTTGTACAGTGAACAGGAAATTGTGTTCAAGAACACTGTGGACCACCAGCACATAGGAGTGTCCCTCACTTGAGGGCACTCAAGAGAGGAGAAATCACAATCCATGTCATTTGATGGGTAAGGTGGAAGGGTGCCAGTAGGCCAACCTACATTGCTCTCAAGCAAGCTCAGGGTAAACTTTATCCTGGCTTTTTATGTTACCTTAAGTCTTGTTTCACAAACTGTAATATTGCAAAAGGCCAGAGTCTTACCCAACTATTTCGTTTTCACCAGAAAGATCACGTAGGAAAGTCTTTGGGGTTTTTTTTCTAAATACCAGGTGTGTGTGTGTGTGTGTGTGTGTGTGTGTGTGTGTGTGTGTATGTGTGCGCGTGAGCGCATGAGACAGAAAGAATATGAATGAATGAATATGAATGAGAATCATTTTTGTTGATATCGTTGGGGAAGCTGGAGGTAGCCAGCTGTGGATCTCTAAACCCAAGACAACCCAAAGGCTTCAGTTTCCTGAGTTTACAGGTGTTGAGTGCAGGAACCGGATTAGTGCTACTTCAGGTTGTTAAGACAGTAATTATAAGAAAAACAAGCTTTAGATTATGTCAATGCCTCTCTTCTGGGGCCAGGAAGAGAGACAGAAGCAAGCAACCCTTGTGGTTCCTAGCCTACAAGGAACAGGCTCATTTCCCCTTGGCAAGGAGCCTAATGCAGCTGGCAGGCATGCTTTCTTTTTCCTCCCTCAGGTCCCTCTGACCCTAACTATCCTCAGGAACCACAATTCTGGAGGTGAAGGTAGGCTCCCATTTAGTCCCCCAATCATTTCGTGTTATCATTCAGACACGGAGCTGACCTCAAATATGACACCAAACCCCTTCTGGTCCACATATCCTGGCCCTGAAACTACGCTGAACAAGAAGGCCTGTGTTCCAAAGTAAGTGAACCCGAAATGAAAAACTCGGGTTGCCTGACTCTACTTTGAACCAGAAAGTTCAAACAAGGCAGGGCTGTACGGTCCAAACAGCAAGTCCAAAGCTAAAATTACCAGAGGAGAGAGGAAGATGGGCTTCAAATCCAAATCCAAGAGGTACCTCCCCCACCCCACGCGACTCAGCTGATTTCACTTCCTCTCTGTAAACTTTGCTACCTTCGGGCAGGACTGTACAAACAGAGGCAGGTGTAGGGCCCCCCTCACCCTGGGGCACATCCCCTGCACCCGCTGTTGGGTACACAGAATGAGGCGCCCTCGACCCAATCTCAGTCCAAGCTTCCTGATGACGCACCTGGCCAGGGTCCTCTCCCACGTGCCAGGGGCCAAGCGAGCATCCCCAGCCCGGTGGCCACTCTGCCTGCCACAGCCGGAGGGGCACCTCGGGGCTGCCACCTCACGCCAGACTCCCCAGCTTTCCCCCCATTTCCAGCACCTCGTTTTGCATTCTAGGAGCGCTCTTTCCTTCATCTCCTACCCTGAAGTCCTGCGCACCTGCATGTTTCTCCGAGGCAACTGAATAAAGCACCTTCCGGCCTTCCGCGGCTCAGGTGAGTGCCAGGTAGTGCAGGGGAAAGGGGCCCGCGCTCCGCCACCCCCTTTCCTCACCTCCCCATCTGGTCGAGCTTCCTCGGGGAGGTGTGCATTGGGGTGCACGGGTTAGGAGGGAGCTTAAAACGCCCCAAGCGTCCCTTACCTTCCACAGCCATTCTCTCAGATCTCCCCTAACGCATGCATAATTTCCTCGGCCGAGGTGCTCCTCCTGCCCCGCGCTCCCCCCCTCCTCGCGCTCTCGCCTAAATATTCTGCGCTCATCTGCTCCAGGACCAACCTGCCGCGGTCACGCAGAGCGAGCAGCCGGCTCCCGGCTCTGCGCAGGGCGGGCTGGGAAGTGTAGTTCCTGCCCTCCGCAGCCTCCCCGGAGGATCACCCGAGGGCCTGCGAAGGATGTGGCCTCGCAGCCACCCGCAACTGTGAGCTCCGTCTTCAGCAGGCGCAGCACCAGCATCCCTCCTGGGGGGGCTTCGGGAGCGGACCCGGGACCCCGTGAAAATGGAGAACTACATCTCCCACAATGCTGCGCACCGAGTTGCGTTAGGCGCTGAGCAGGGACGGTGATCCAGCCCTTCCCTGTCAATGGGAAAGTGGTCGGACACCTGGCCGCCGTGGGGTAGGAGGTGGCGGGATTGGGCTGTGCGCTCCTCGCTGGCTTCTGGGCCCGTGTGTAGTTAGAACAGCAGAAGCGCCGGCTGTCTCTGGATCGCTACCTGGGCCGGAGACCTGCTGCACGGGGTGCGATTGAAACTTGTGCCTTTGGGCTGTGTGGGGTTTGTGAGGAATTCCACCGGTGAGGTGGCTGTCTTCTGATCCTCCAGGGTAGTTCCGGTGACTAATTACTTTGTCATAGGGGCTGCGGAGGAAGTGGTTTTAAAACCCCTACAGGCAACATGCCCAAGGGGCTACTAGGAGCAAAATCTAGGGGCCAGGATTCCACTGGAGGACGTCATCCCAGGAAAGACTGGCTGCTAAGACCAGAAGTTTTCAACTTGTCAAGGCTGGGAGTCTCTTGGCCGCCTGAGATAGGGCCTAATAATCAACAGTGCCTAAGATCACTGTTATTCCTCCTTTCCCACCTATGCCCTATGTCAGGTGCTGCTGAGGCTGTTAAAGGATAAGAGGAGTCAGATGGGTGGCTGTAGACTCCCACAGCTGGTAAATATTAACAAAAATTAAGCTCCTCACCTTTTCTCTCCTTCATGAGGCAATACAGATGCAGATAAGGCTGGTAGGGATAAGAGAATGGCCTTGGAAAAATGGCTCAGGAGCGGGTTGACTTGAAAGGAGTTGAGGTCAGAAAGGCACATTGTGTCACAAACACCCAGCCCCACTTCTTCTGTCTGGGCTCTGCAAAATAACTCTAAGGAAGTACAAAGATCTGATTCTTTCCATGATGGCGTCTTAGAGTTTTCTTTGTCTTGTCTTGGTTACCAGACAAATATTTTCTTAAAACAAATTGTTTCTGAGTGTGTATGTGCATACCTGGGTTTTCTGGTTACTGAGCATGTGTTTAGTCCTCCTGTTGGGAAATACTGCAAGTACTTTAATAACTACCTGCATGTAACCATTCAATGCCCCTGGTGATAGTTCACCAGATAGTTCTGATTCCGTGGAACTGTGTGTAAATCAAACCTAAGACCTCCATCCTAGCTACAGCAGAGACTTGTTTTGTTGTTGTTGTTAGGTGCCATCTAGTCGGTATCCAACTCATAGCGACCCTCATAGGGTTTTCAATGGCTGACTGTTTCAGGATTGCCTTGGGAGTGGATTGCCAGGCCCTTCTCCCAATTTTGTGGTGTTGGGAATTGAACTCAGGACCTCAGAGACTGCAGTGCAGCGCTCTACCAACTGAGCTAAATCCCAGCCCCAGAGACTTTTTTAGTGAGACAAAATTTCCATGGGAAACAGAATCTCCCAACTTAATATGCAGCCAAGTATCCTAAAATCTGGAAAGAACTGAAATTCAGGTGCTTTCCCATGGTCTTATCTATATAAAATCATCAAAGCTCTCTTTAGATTGCATAGAAAAGAAAACCATAGGACAGGCAATGTCAATGGTTCTCAACCATGGCTATACAAACACATATCCCTATGTCCTATCTTAGGGGTTTGAGGAGGGATATGTAAGTTTTAAAAATCCACAGGTGATGCTAATCTTCAGGAATACTGGCAGCCATTGATCTGTTTTTAAGCTTGTAAAGATCTGAGTGATACTAAAATGTGAACGTTAATGAAGTTCACCATTGATGCAAAAACTTCATTTTAGCTCAAGTCTTCAATATCTTTCCCAGCTGATATGAGTGCCAGTTGAGTTTCATTTTTAGTATAAAAAGGATGCAAAGGAAATACTAGTTTGAACCTTATAAAATAGCTCATGCTTGACCTTTTTTTTTTAAACCAATAGATCAATTTCATCTGGTTCAACCTAACAAAAGATATGCAGCAGTTAAACAGGTTTTTTGATTGTGCCTCAATATTAGAATCATCTGAGATGCTTGGTGGGGGATCTAGTTCTCACCAGAATGGCCAAAATAAAAAGACAGAAAATACCAGCTCTTGGAGAGACTGTGAGTCTGTAAGTAATATTGTTGATGGTGTGAAAATAGATACAACCAGTTTGAAAAATGACTTGACATATTAAGCCAAATATCTTCTTATCGTATGATTGTGTAGTTTTACTCCTAGCTGTATACTAAACAGATAACATACTAGACTCATGTTCTCCAAAAGACATATATAATAATTGTGTGTCTGCATTGTTTTAATAACCCCTACCTGGCATTTGAGCTCGTCAGATCTTGGAAACTAAGCAGGGTGGGGCCTGGTTAGTGCCTGGATGGGAGACTGCCTGGAAACACCAGGTGCTGTAGGCTTGGGGAGGACCTGGCAGCCCACTCCTGAAACAATCAGCCATTGAAACCCCAGAGAAGCATTGACAATAGTGCCTGGCATGGCACAGTGTCAGGTATTGTTTCATTCCATTGCACACAGAGTTGGACCTGACTAGACAGCACCTAACAACAAGTGAGAAATAACCCAAATGCCCATCAACAATAGATTGCATAAATGGACTATGCTGTATAGCAAGGGTCAACAAACTATGGCCACTGTGGTCAGTGGGCCAAATATGACTCACCATCTATTTATGCTTATGGTTCATAAGCTAAGTATGATTTTTACACTTTTAAATTGGTTGTGGAAAAATTATACTACTTTGAAACACCTGGAAATTATATAGAAGTATTTACATAATATCCACAATTTTGCCTGTTGGCCTACAAAATCTAAAGTGTTTTCTACCTGGATTTTCCCAGAAAAAAAGTTTGCCACACCCTGCTATAAAAGTAGTGAGAATGAATGAATTACAAGAGTATACAACCACATAGATAAACTACAGGCATTAGTTATCTGTTGCTGATAACTGTTACTCCAAAATTTCATGGCTGAAAACAATATCCATTTATTATCTCAGTTTCTGTGGGTCTGTAATTTTAGCACAGCTTAGCAGGGATCTCTGCTTTAGTATCTTTCACAGACTTCAATCAAGTCACCTGAAGGTTCAAATAGGTAAGGATCAGCTTCCAAACTCATGTGGTTGTTGGCATAAATCAGTTCCTTACAGGATATGAGGGTCCATTCCACGCTGGCAGCTGGCTAGAGGCCATTCTCAGTACTTTGGCACAGTGGCCTGTCCATCATGGCAGCCTGTTTCATCCAAGTGTACAAGCTGAGAAGTCAGTGCAGACAGCCTGCTAGCAAGACGGATGTCACAACCCTTATAACCTAATCATGGAAGTGCCATCCCCTGAGTATTACCATATGCTGTTAGAAGCAAATTCCTCAAGGGTAGGAGATTAAGCAAGACCATGATCACCAGAATGTGATCATCACTGGGAGTCATCTTAGAGGCTGCCTACCACAACACACACCCGAATGGTGAGGGGGGAAAAAAGCCAGACAAAAAAAGTATATACTAGAGCGCTTCCAAATATATGTAAATTTCAGAAACCAGACAAAACTAATTTATTTCATTAGAAATCAGGGTGATCAGAAATCACTGTGGGAGGGGAGTTAAAGGCAACAGTTAGTGACAGGAAGGAAGCCCTAAGAGGACATCTGGGATCTCTCATTATTGATTGTCAGGCTGTCTACACATGTGCTGTTTGTGAACATGTATTGAGCTGTACATGTATGATCTGTGCAAGTTTATGTGTTACAACATTCCAACAAAGACAGCTTTAACAGCTACTCTTATTTTCAGTGCCTCCTCTTTATCTTATTTACCATAGAAAGTGGCCATTCCATTCGATTTCACTTAACAATTATGTTTTAAGAAACTGCTGTGTGCCAGGCATTCATCTAAGGGCTTGGGATTTATAGTAGACTGAATTTCTAGAAATGGCCATCAAGATTTCATGAAATAATCATCTTGTGGTTGCATTATGTCATAAGACACAGTTGACCTTTAAAAAGGAAGATCATCTAGGTAGGTTTAAACTAATCACATGAACTGTTAAAATCAGAGAACTTTCTCCAGCTGGTAACAGAACAGGACTCTAAAAGATCCTAGGCACGAGAAGAAATCAACACCCTTTACTTCTCAGAAGATGGAAGAGGCTGACAGCCAGTAAGGTAACAAGGACCTCAAGTACACCACAGCAGCATGGATCTACCACATTTATTTAACAACCACATATAAGACAATCACCATGGATCGAGTTGTAAGGAACTGGATGCTGCCAGCAACCTGAATGAACTTGGAAGAGGATTCTTCCCCAGAGACTTCAGATAAGTATCTAACCCAACTGACACATTAAGTTAGATCTTGTAAACCCTGAGCAGAGAAACCAAGTGAGCCCTCCCCAATGCCTGAGTGGCAGAAGTATGAACTAATAAGCAGATCTTGTTTTACACTGCTAACTTTGTGATACTTTGTTACATACCAGTGGAAAGAATACAGGATACATCTCCTACAAAACAGACTGTTATCTTTGTCCTATTTTTGAGAGTGGAGTCAGTTGAAAATAACCATAATACCAATACTGACAGAGTAAATCAGATTCTCTAGAACCTGACTCCTCAACATTCTTTTCTCTTTTTTTGAGTTCTTCAGGTGATTCTAATCTATAGCTTCTATTGTGTAACCCTGTTAAAGGGAACAGATCAAAATTCCTGAGCAAGAAGAGGAGACATTCAGCACTTCCCTCTGTTACACATTCTGTTGACCTATTACTGAATTTTGTCAGGTCTTGCAACATGACTTTTTAAGAAGGGCTGCTTCTCCATTCCTTCTGGGCCCATCCTTCAGAAGTCAGACAAACATGGGTTCAAAGTCTGGTCCTGGTAAATATGAGTTATTTCTCCTTGGAGAGGATATTTTGAACATATTTCCACATTTATAAATTGGCAGTGATGATTCTCATAGAGTCCTTGTTGTTGGTGTTGTTAGATACCGTCGAGTCAGTCCGACTCATAGGGACCCTA
>VMDO01003618.1:108793-139691 GCA_007922755.1 Pedetes capensis
CCACAATTCAAAAGCATCAATTCTTTTTCTGTCTCTCTTGTTCAATGTCCAGCTTTCACAACCATATGATGCCACTGAAAATACCATGGCATGAGTCAGACGCACCTTCGTCTTCAATGTGACATCTTTGCTTTTCAATACTCTAAAGAGATCTTTTGCCACAGCTTTTCCTAGAGCAATGCATCTTTTGATTTCTTGATTGCTGCTTCCACAGGTGTTGATTATAGAGCCAAGCAAAGCAAAATCTTGGACAACCTCAATTTTTCTCCATTTATTGTGAAGTTGCGTGCTGACCCAGTCGTAAGGATTTTTGTTTTGTTGATGTTTAGTTGTAACCCATATTGAAGGCTATGATCTTTGATCTTCATCAGTAAATGTTTTAAATCCTCTTCATTTTCAGCAAGCAGAGTGGTGTCATCTGCATAATGCAGGTTGTTAATGAGTCTTCCTCCACTCTTGATGCCATGTTCTTCCTCATAAAGTCCAGCTTCTCGGATTATTTGCTCAGCGTGTAAATTGAAGAGATAGGGTGAAAGTATACAGCCCTGACGCCCTCTTTTCTCAACTTTAAGCCACTCAGTGTTTCCTTGTTCTATTCGAACAACTGCCTCCTGGTTCATGTACAGATTTCTCATGAGCACAATTAGGTGTTCTGGTATTCCCATTTTCTGAAGTGTTATCCATAATTTGTTATGATCCATACAATCAAATGCTTTTGCATAGTCAATAAAAACATAGCTAGACATCTTTCTGATATTCTCTGCTTTCAGCTGATATCCACCTAACATCAGCAATGATGTCCCTGGTTCCCCACCCTCTTCTGAATCCCGCTTGATTTTCTGATAATTCCCTGTCTATCTACTGCTGCAGTCGCTTCTGAATGATCTTTAGTAGAATTTTGGTGGTGTGTGATATTAATGATATTGTCCAATAGTTTGCACATTCAGTTGGATCCCTTTTTTGGGAATAGGCACAAATATGGATCCCTTCCAGTCAGTTGGCCACATAGCTGTTTTCCAAATCTGTTGGCATAAACATGTTAACACCTCCAGTGCTGCATCTGTTTGTTGAAACATCTCTGTTGGTATCCCATCGATTCCTGGAGCCTTGTGTTTTGCCAGTTCTTTCAAGGCAGCTTCCACTTCGTCCTTCAACACCATTGGTTCCTCTTCATATGCAACCTCTTGGAATGGTTGGTCATCTACCAATTCTTTCTTGTATAATGACTCTGTGTATTCTTCCCGTCTTCTTTTGATGTTTCCTGCATCATTTAATATTTTCCCTGTAGAATCTTTCACTACTGCCACTTGAGGCTTGAATTTTTTCTTCACTTCCTTAAGCTTGAGAAACACAGAGTACGTTCTTCCCTTTTGATTTTCTGCCTCCAGCTCCTTGCACATGTCATTATAATATTTGTTTTTGCCTTCTCGACCTGCCTTCTCAAATCTTCTGTTTAGTTCCTTAACTTCATCATGTCTTCCTTTTGCTTTAGCTGCTCGACGTTCAAGGGCAAGGTCCAGTGTCTCTTTTGACATGTAATTTGGTCTTTTCTTTTTTTCTTATCTTTTTAAGAACTTTTTGCTTCCTTCTTGAATGATATCTTTTATGTCATGCCACAACTCTTCTGGTCTCCTATCATTTGTGTCTAATGCATTAAACCTATTTTGAGGTGGTCTCTAAACTCAGGTGGGATATACTCAAGGTCATACTGTGGCTCTCATATACTTGTTCTAATTTTCTTCTGCTTCAGTTTAAACCTGCATATGAGAAGTTGATGGTCTGATCCACAGTCAGCACCTGGTCTTGTTTTGACATTTTGTGCAGAGCTTTTCCATCATCTCTTTCCACATATGTAGTCAATTTGATTCCTGTATGTTCCATCTGGTCAAGTCCATGCGTATAGTCTCTGTTTATGATGTTGAAAAAATGTATTTGCAATGAAAAGGTCATTGGTCTGACAAAATTCTATCATGCGATCTCCAGCTTCGTTTCTGTCAGCAAGACCATATTTTCCAACTACTGGGCCTTCTTCTTTGTTTCCAACCTTTGCATTCCAGTCACCAGTGATTGTAAGTATGTCTCGATTGCATGTTTGATCTATTTCAGATTGCAGAAGCTGATAGAAGTCTTCCCTTTCTTCATTTGTGGCCTTAGTGTTGGGTGCATAAATTTGAATAATAATCATATTAACTGGCCTTCCTTGTAGGCATATGGATATTATTATATCACTGACAACATTATATTTCATGACAGATCTTGAAATGTCTTTTTTGATGATGAATGCAACCCCATTTCTCTTTAGTGTATCATTTCCAGCATGCCTAGAATGTCAATGTTTATGCACTCCATTTCTCTTTTAACAATTTCTAATTCTCCTAGATTCATACTACATACATTCCATGTTCCAATTATTAATGGATGTTTACAGTTGTTTCTCCTCATTTTGAGTTGGGCCACATCAGCAAGTTGAGCACCCTGAGGTTTTACTCCATTTCTGTCATCACGGTAGACTCTACTTGGAGCAGGCAACTCTTCCCCAGTAGTCTTTTGAGTGCCTTCCAATCTGGGGGCCTCATTTTCTGGCACTATATCTGACAGTGTTTCTTTGCTATCCATAGGGTTTTCGATGGCTAGTTGTTTCGGGAGTGGCTCGCCAGGTCCTACTCCCTAGTCTGTCTTAGTCTGGAAGCTCAGCTGAAAACCTGTCCACCATGGGTAACCTTGCTCATGTCCGAGGTTACAGAGGCAGAGCTCTCAGCCTCATTGCAACACAGAAGCCCCCACAGTGCGGCAAACTGACAGATGTGTGGGGGGATAGAGTCCTTAGAGGGATTAAATTTGTGAGTTTATGTGTAGCATTTAGAAAGGTACCTGGCACATAGTGAACACTGTATGTGTTATTCTCATTGAGGAAGGTAAAGTACGGGAAGCTCCTGGTTCTACTAGGTGTTCAAAGTGTCATTTTTGTTTTCTTTCCAAAGTCATGACATTCCTCAGTTCACCTCTACTTCACATCATAATTTTATCTCCCTTGTTTCAATATACCACATCTGTTCAACAACTGTGTATTAGACAATCACCACAGTCAAGTACTATTCTTGGGTCAGGGATTCAGGGGAAAGCTCTTTGGCTTAGTGGGGAGGGGACCTATTATAGGAGAAAGAGACAAGACATGGGTGGGTTTAGGTAAGTCAATTGACTGTTAAACAGTGTATAATAAAGACTATGGCCAGTGTGCTGGCTAATTTTATATGTCAACTTTACTGGGCTACAGGGTCCCCAGATAGTTGGTCAGACATTCTGGGTGAGGTGTTTTGTGGGGATATTTCTGGATGACATTAACATTAAAATCAGGAAACTGGAACTACACCATTGACTTTCCCTATTCTCTTACCTTCAGGCTCAAATTGGAACTAAGCCATCTCTCCAGGGTCTTATTTGCTGATTCACCCTGCATATGTTGGGACCTACGTATCTTGGGCCATGCCAACCTCTGCAGTCAGATGAGACAATTCCTTAAGCACATCTCTCCCTCTCTCTCTCTCTCTCTCTCTCTCTCTCTCTCTCTCTCTCTCTCTCTCTCTGTGTATGTATATATATGTTGTTGTTGTTGTTGTTGTTGTTGTTGTTGTTTTTAGGTGTCATTGAGTCATGTCCAACTCATAGCAACCCTTACATGGTTTTCAGTGGCTGACTGTTTCGGGATTGCCTCGGGAGTGGGTTGCCACAAACTTCTCCCATTTTTGTGGTGCTGGGAATTGAACTCGGGACCTCAGAGACTGCAGAGAGGCACTCTACCAACTGAGCTAAATCCCAGCCATATATATATATATATATATATACATATATATATATGTATGTATGTATATATGTATGTATGTATGGTTGTTGTTGTTGTTGTTGTTAGGTGCCGTCGAGTCGAGTCTGACTCATAGCGACCCTATGTACAGCAGATCGAAACACTTGCCAATTCTGTGCCAGGCAAACCATCTTATTTATGTTTAAGCCCCTTGTTGCAGACACTGTGTTAATCCATCTGGTGGAGGGTTTTCCTCTTTTCTGTTGACCTGCCACTCTTCCAAACATGATGTCCTTCTCCAGGGATTGTTCTCTCCTGACTACATGTCCGAAATATGTAAGATGCAGTTTGGCCATTTTTGCTTCCAAGGAGCACTCTGGTTGTACCTCTTAGGTAGTCAGAGATAGAAGACTTCTCACCTGCCAATAACAGATTACTTTCCTCATAAACCTGAAGCCTAAAGTCTGCAAATGCAAAGAAGTAGAAGAAAAATGGGACATAGGTGATGATTTAGTTTGTACCTGGGAGAGAAAGAATGCAGCACACCCAAGATGTGCCTGGCTAGATAAGGCAAGCATTCACATAGCCCAGCCTAGGGTTTTGCTTTCCACAGGCCTTTTGCAGACTGTAATACCTGTTAATGAAAATGTGGCATGTGAAAAGTATTTCTGTGAGGTCTTTTATATTCAGGGGTCCTAAAACTGGGAATATGAGTTATATGGTTGATGGAAATTATAGGCTAATTTTTTATTCCACAGCTTTAAATCTTAATGAGCTAGTGTCTGCTAGCTGTCTTAGGTGATGTAGAGGCACGTTCTTTAAACTCAACTCTTTATATCCTTACACAGGACTTCTAGGAAACCTTGGGGGTCCTTCTTCTCACTATATGGGCTGGTTTTAGGAAAAAAAGAAAATGACAAGCACAACCACAAAGACTGCCCAAGACCGTGGATCATTATGGGCACTGCTTTACATGTGCCATAATATTGGCTCTACTGCTGATGATGTAGTAATGAAGTGGAAATACCCTGGACCCTGGAAATATAGGTTTGGGTTCAGCTTTTCATCTCACTATGCACGAGCTGGGCAAACTAAAACAAAGTAATTTGAACATCTCTGGCCATGATTTTTTCACCTATAATGTGGATAATAATCCATCTGTTACACGATGTTTTTGAGGAAAGTTATCTGTATGGATAGCCAGCTCACCTAAAACATAGAGGCTTGAAATTATAAACAATTATCACTGCACAGAGTTTCTGTGGGTCGAGGAATATAAGAACAAATCAGCTATCTGGTTCCAGTTCAAAGTCTTTTGTGAGGTAGCAGTCAGGTGTCTGTATTCATCTGAGGGCTTGTCTGTGGCTGGAGGATCTGTTCCAAGATGGCTTCTCTGCACTCTTAGAAATTTGTGCTGGCTATTGACAGTAGGCTGGGTACCTTGCAATGTGAACCTCTTCATGGGACTGCTGGGCTGACCTCACAAAATGACAGCTGACTTCCCCTAGAAAGTGATCTGAGAGAGCAAAGAGGAAGCCACAAGGCCTACTTTCTAGAAGTGAGACGCCAAGCCCAGTCCATACCCATGTGAGGAGGATTGTTGTTGTTGTTAGGTGCTATAGAGTCTGTATCTGACTCATAGCGACCCTACATACAGCAGGCAAAACACTATTGTCAGTGCTTCTCTGCTGTTCATAGGGTTTTCAATGGCGGATTGATTTTTGGGCGTGGGTTGCCGGGTCCGTCTCCTAAGCCTACAGCACCTGATGTTCCCAGGCAGTCTCGCATCCAAGTACTAACCAGGCCCGACCTTGCTTAGCTTCCGAGATCTGACAGGATCAGATGCCACAGGGCTACAGCCACAGGCGTGAGGAGGATTAGACTTCACTTTTTGAAGAGAGTGTTTATAAAGGACATCATTTAAATTCCACACAAGACACCATAGTTAAAATTCTTGTAATAGAATTTAAGAGTTCAGTAAATGAAAGCAATTACTATTTGAAATTTTAAATAGTGTCCTGTTCTATTCTACCTCTTTAGTACCCACCAGAGTGCTTGGTATGTAACAGCCTTCTTAAATAATAAACTAATTGCATTGATTACCTTGTGCTGGGTGTTTTGCTAAGTATTTTGTGTGGAATCACTAATTTAATCTTCACAATGACCTGGACAATGAGTGTCACTCTATTATTATCTTAATTTTATAGGTGAGAAATTTTACAGAGAGAGAGAGGCTAAGTATGTACAGAAAAGTTAAACAATTTGTATGATGTCAACACAGGGAGGATCTTGATAGAGCCAGGAGTTGGTATCAAGTAGTCAACACTAGGAAGTAGCTTTTAACTATCTTTGTATGGGTCTTTCTACCAAACAAGGCCTCTGGAATAATTTGTTTGAAATATTTCTGCCTCTGAAACTTATTTGTCTAAGACTATTTTGGAGGTTGAAAAAATAATAATCAAGTGGTGATGTCAGTATCTTAAGACCTTCCTTTCAGATCTGTTGTCAGGTGCCGTCGAGTCGGTATCCAACTCATAGCGACCCTCATAGAGTTTTCAATGGCTGACTGTTTCGGGATTGCCTTGGGAGTGGATTGCCAGGCCCTTCTCCCCTTTCAGATCTAGATTGCTCTAAATATTCCAAGCCAACTTTTCCCAATGTGTAAGATGTTATCAGGGAAACATGAGGAGCACTGGTATGCAAGTCCAGAGCATAGGTCTGGGAATCTGGCAGCAAAACCTTGGTCCTTGTATGTGGCATATAAAACAGTTTATACCAGACACAGAAGTTATAATAGAGAATATGTTTTTGTTGTTAGGTGCTATTGAGTTGGATTCAACTCATATTGACCCTAAGTACAACAGAATGAAACACTACCCGAAGCTGTGCCATGCATAGGATCTTTTTTTATGTTTGAGCCCATTGTTGCAGTCACTATATTTCTTGTCATTTTGAGTTGTGACCCATCAGCAAATAGAGGTCCCAGTGGCTTTACTCCATTCCCATCACTAATGTTGACTCTTCTTTGAGGAGGCAACTTTTTGTCTTTCAGATGCCTTCAAACCTGGGGTCTCATTTTCCAGCACTATATTTGACATTGCTTCTCTGCTATTCATAGGGTTTTCAATGGCTAATTGTTTTGGGTGTGGGCTGCTGGGTCTTTCTTCCTAGTCTTTCTTAGTCTGGAAGCTCAGCTGAAACCTGTCCACTATGGGTAGCTTTACTAGTATCTGAAATATTTGTGGCATAGCTTTCAGCATAATAGCAACATGCAAGTCCCCATAGCACAACAAGCTGGCAGACACTTGGGGGGTTATTAAAATTACTACATCTTCAAGGAGTAATTCCTGGGAACACTGAGATACCTGGAGAAGCTTATGTAAACCTGAAAAGGAAATTGGAAAAACCTATGTTCCCTGGGTGACTTGGCTTAAGGAGGTTTCTGTTTCCCAGGGGAAAGTGAAGAAGTCAGACAGAAGAGTTAAACAGGCTTTTAGAAGGGAAGGTGCCTTGGATAGACAGCGAAGATGGCAGGACCAAGAGAAAGGAGGGGTGTGTATGTGGTTATTGGAGATAGAAGAGTAGAGTAGAGAGGTAGAAGAAGAGGGAAAGTGGCAGAAGAGAGTCTGTAGAAGAGGAGAGCATGGACATATATTCCCTCTGGTTTTCAAACTAGGGCATGCCCAGTGTGACATCAGCCCTGGGGCCTGGCTCTGGGTACCTACTGTGAGGAGGGCCTAGGGTCTTGGTTTTGTAAATAGATCAATGGCTTGGATAGGGTTTGGGACCCATTTCAAAATGTCCTTCCAGTGTCCTCAGACAGGCACGTGGGTTCATTCATCATGGTGGAAGAGCAGGAACCATTTTCAATCCCCTTTTCCTCCGTGTTGCCTGCTAATGGCTAAGCTAGCTGACTAACATAAGAAATAATTCTTTATGCTTTTTTTTTTCCCACCACTTGGTAAAATCATCCCCACAGCTTTTCTATTTATTTTTGTTCTACACTTTAAACTTCTCCTTGAAACTTTGATGTTTGAAGGTCCTATGGCTACATAAAAGTTTGCAAACCACCAAACTTGTCATCTCAGAGGTCATTTTGTGATCTAAAGTCTTATGATTACATGAGTTGTCTTCTCCCTGATTCCTCATCATTATAGAACTTAGTGACCAAGTCCAGTTGATTCCATCCTCACCAATTCCTCTGTCAAATTTCCTTTTCTCATCCCTCAGCCACTATCCTCATTCTATCTCTGATAAGACTTGAGATTGAAACATTGTAGCAGTCCCTTAACAGTCTTCGTATCTCCAGTCACTCTCCCTTCCAAATTATCTTGTGTCCAGTGGCCACATAAATCTCCAAAAAGGTTTTCCTTAGCTGTGCCACTCTATTTCTAAAATAAACCCTTCAATTGCCTCTGTCACTCTCCTTGGAGGGGGCATTAGTACAAATCAATAGGTAATTTTTGCAGACAACAGTCTAGAAGAAGCTATGTAATATTCTTTGCTAATAGAATTAAAAAGAAAAAGAATTTCCTGAAGACTGTGATACGCTAATGTGCAATGTGAATCTTCCTGAGGGAGAGACAACATGACCCAGAGATTTTCTCTTTGGGGCTTTGTGTGGTCAAGGCCAGGTTTCAGGTCATGGAATTTTCTTGACTTGTGCTCTTAGAAGATGTTTTTTTTTTATTATTACTATGCCTCTTCCCTGCCATCTTCTGACTGAAGGATGAGCCCCCTACTCAGTTTAATGCACCTTAACTTGTGAAAGTCTAGAAAGTTCTTCCTCAATAGGTTGTTGCTCTCCCTCTCTCCTTTCTGCCCAACCCTGTTTGCCCTGGAATGACCACTGCAGAATGAAAAGATATGTTTGCACATGTATACATTAACATAGCTTTCTTTACTGAAGATCTAGGTAGTTTTAAAGGGGCACTGCTCAACAGTGGCCTGCAGCTGTAGCCCTGTGGCATCCGATCCTGTCAGATCTCGGAAGCTAAGCAGGGTTGGGCCTGGTTAGTACCTGGATGGGAGACCACCTGGGAACACCAGAAGCTATAGGCTTGGGAGAAGGACCTGGCAACCCCTTCCCCAAAATTAATCTGCCATTGAAAACCCTATGAACAACAGGGAAGCACTGACAATAGTGTTTCCCCTGTTGTACAGAGGGTCGCTAGGAGTAGGATACCGACTCAATGGCACCTGACAACAACAACAACAGCTCAACAGTGAGACCAGAGTTTCTTCTCAGGGTCCAGGTATTGGGTTCCTGGGTCCGTGGACCCAGGAATAAACATGCATATAGCAAACTCAAACAAGAGCAAAGATTTAATTAGAAGGAAAGACAAAAGCTTTTGCCAGGAGAGACAAAGTATCCCCACTAGGTAGGCATGGAAAGATGTTACCCAAGGTCTTTTACTGCAAGTTTTAGTGTGAGGGTTGGGAGGCCCATTCTATAGATCTTAATCCAGTAAGGTGACAAGTCTATCTGACAACTTCCACTGAAGCATGGGAGGTCTCACTGAAACTCAGGAATTTACCCTGTCTCAGTGATTCCCTATCTCCAGGCTCCATTTCCCTAATCCTGCCTAAAACTTGCTAACACCTCTAAACAGAATGAAACTTTTCACGCCAAAAACTAATATAACTTTCTTAAGTCCAAAAATGTATATGTGTGTGGATCTGTGTGTGTGATGACTAAAAACTCAATCTTTTGCTAGATGAGTCCTCTTTGGTCACATCCAGTTTCAAACCTGACTTCTTTGTCCTTAGCTTTGCCCCTCTGTCCAAGACAGCTAATATAGCAGTATCTTCTAGACTTCCCCAATGAAGCTCCATTATGTTCTAGGAAACTCCAGCACCTACTCATTGGGTTGTTCCACAACCTATAGTGATCTCCCTCATTAAGACATTCCCCAAAGTACCAGACATTGAGTCCAGAGTTGCAGCCTGTGGATTTTATTTGGACAGTCAGTGATTCTTTTGAATCCAAAGAGCTAACGACAGGAGGAGGGGCTCGGTGCTGCGGGCTGTGCATCTGCATCAGGTACATATGTGTCCCCCAAACCAGATCTCTTTGGAAATTACCCTAAGGCTACCCTGTAAAACAGACTCCAATTGTTACCTTGGTTAGAAGAGCACAGAGCCAGCTCTAAAGCTATTTTAACTCTCAGGGAGAGCACAGTCCCTCTAAATCCTAATAAAAAGCAACTTCTAACTGCTTCATAATTTGCAAAATAACTTTTTTTTCTTTTGAAGGCAGTGGATTTCATTATTACACACAGTAAGATTACATTTCTTCCATGTTTTTAGCTTGTATCACTTCAGACATGATGAAAAAGAAAGGAGTCCTATGCCTCTTAAAGATTTCTTTAGTCCTATAAGGAAACATTTAGGGACCATTCAAGTAAGCAAGCAGCCAGGCACAAAGAAGTCAGACACTGGAAATGGAAACATCAGTAACACAAGTTTCCTGTTCTTAGCTGTGGCCTTGGAAAGCATTTATCCATTTATTTGTGTGTCCATTGTTTCTGAGAATCTACTATGTACCAGAGACCCTGTTGAGTTGAGGTCATGTCTTAGACTAAATTCCCTGGAAATAAACTGTGAGACTGGGAAATTGCAGATTTTGTGCAGGTTATTGGGGAGTATTTTTGGGAGATATAATTCAAAGAAAGTAAGGACTTTAAGATTGGGCAGGGAGTGAAGTGATTTAGTACAATCTCGGTTGAGACCTAGTCCAATGCTGCCAGGACCTCTGGAGCTGAGATGACACTTTAGGGTGGTCCCAAAGAAGCAAGGACACTAGACCTATGTAAGCTCATCTACCTAATCATTGGTGGTCTATCCTCCCAGAAAGGGCTATAATCTTGACTAAGGCAGATTTGTGCAGCGGAGGGCAAAGCCAAATTAGGGACATCGCTTTGAGTCATTAGCAATCGGTATCCCCAGTACCTGGAGATGGGAAGAAGTCTGAGTGAGAATGCAGCATTCATTGCTGAGATGTAACAAGAACAAGGTTCCATCTGAGCCCTTAGAGTGCCGTTGGGGTAGTTGAGCCATAGACCAAATGGTGAAGTGCAGTGCAGTGTGGATAGATAAGGGCAAGGGTGTGAAGTGCTGTGAAGGCACAGCCTGGGCATCTAGCCCAGGTTTAGAGTTTCTGAAAAGGATTCCCAGAGGAGGGGATGGAATGATGGGACTAAAATGAGGAATCAGGCTTGTGAAGGGAGAGGGTGTGAAAAATGATAAAAGAAAGAGACTTTCTGGGGGAACAGCATGTGCGAAGGGCAAGCAATGGAAGAGCACATCATAAGAGGCACCTAGAGAGTTCGGAATGGCTAGAGCAGAAGGAAGAATAATGCAATAGTACAAGGGGAGGCAGGGAGCTGACTCAGGACCTAACCCAGAAGGATGCGCCTGAAAGGATAGGAGCACCATTGGGGGGTTTATCTGGATTATCAGGACAATCAGTTTCCAATAGGGATTTACATGATATAATTTGCCTTTTAGGAAGATCATTCTGACTGAAGCATGGAGAATGGATTGAAAGTAAAGAGCAACACAAGGCTCCTCTGAGGGATCTTATAGGCAGCTGGGTCATTAGTTTCAGGTGAGAAATGATAGTGATTAAAATGGAGGCATGTCAGGTGGGATGGAGAGATATGGATGGATTTGAGAGATATGAAGGAGGCACAATCCATAAGGCTTGACCGATTGGATATTGGTCATTAGGGAAAAAGAGGAGTCAACTTCAGATTTGTTTGTGAGCCAGAGCAGGCTGGCAGTGGTGGGAAGGAGGGATCACAGAATGGCAGGTTGAAGCAAGGGAACCAATTAGGACCATGATAAACAATGTCTTTTTTGTATAGACGCCCATTCATTAAAAAAAAAAAAAAGAAAAGAAAAAAAAAGAAAAAACAAAGCTAATGGACTAGGCCCCTTTCATACAAATGAAAATGACATTATAGAATTATATGAAAAGAAAATATATGTTCTTACAATTATAATTACTTTTTTTTGGAACCATGCCAATGAGAAAATCGGCTGTGCATTTAGCCTCTACTATATGAATATCCATGTCATGTTTAGACTTTTTTACACGGAGGAAGCTTGTCAATATTTTTGATTCCTGTTTATGGAGTACTTTCGCCTCACAGAGATCACTCTAGGGCCCATTCTTTTTATCATTGGTGCAACTCTGCAGGTAGGAATGATTGTATTACCAATTTATAAAAACAGGTACAGACTCAGAGAAATGAAATAACTTTACCTTCCAAGTGGCAAATTTGAGCCTAGAATGTTCATCCCATTCAGTGTAGCGTTTCTTAAGGTAGCAGCTACAGTTTCCCGGGCTCTTAAGCAGAGACAACCCTGCTGCTTGCTTCCTGTATTAATGGGGCCTCTCTCTTCACTGGCTATAAGATGGCCTATCTGCCTAGATGCAGGAAATCTAAGGGGGCAGATCATGTGCTCCTGCCCGCAGACTGCCCAGCATGGCCCATTTCCCCTTGAGGTGCTAAGAATGCCACCTGAATGTTGTCACTACCTGACAGCATGCAGGATGCTTCTGGGGCCCCTGCCTGGGCCATCCTGTCAGTCAGGCTTTGGCCTCAGGTTATGTAGACCACAGGAGCTGGAACCTACAGAGGTGGTTTCTCCAGATCTCTGTCCTTAGTACAGTCTTAAAAACTGCAGTTGAACTTAGTTTTTCAGTTGTATGTTAGAGCCAAATGAACCAAATGTAGGACCCTCTCTGTAGTCATGATATAGCAACCATACTAGATCAGGTGATTCCACTCTTAACTAGGGCTGAGGATGGGAAAGAGGGGGAAGAGAGGGTACAAGAGGAAAAGAGGGAAGGAGAAATTTCCCTCCTGAAACTTCCTTTGTCAGGCCACTTCTAGTCTCAGGCCACAGGATGGCCTCCTGTTTGGGCAGGAACTTCTAATATTTGACATTCAAGTATAATGAGAAGGGGATTTGTTTATTAATCTGTTAATTTATGAATAAAGTTTCAATTAAATATCATTGTGGGTTAGCTTGAAATAGATTTTCTGACTATAAACACACACACATAGATGTATGCATTTAAGATATTGCTAAATGTTAGGTGGCTACAGCCATATCACTGTGGCATCCAATCCCATCAGATCTTAGAAGCTAAGCAGGTTTGGACTTGGTTAGTACTTCAATGGGAGACCATCTGGGAACACCAGGTGCTGTAGGCTTGGGAGATGGACCCAGCAAACCACTCCCAAAAAACAATCCGCCATTGAAAGCCCTATGAATAGCAGAGAATCAGTAACAATACTGTTTCACCTGTTGTAAGTAGGGTTGCTATGAGTTGGACACCAAATCAACAGCACCTAACAGCAACAAGTGTTGGATATTCTTTGAATGTGTCTTCCAAGGGTTCATGTGTTGGGAGCTTGGTTGCCAGGATGGTTCTATTGGGAGATGATATACAATCTCTAAGATAGGATCCAGTAGAAGGTCCTTAGGTTATTGGGGAAGCTGCCCCAGGAAGGGATTAAGGTAGTTTTGTGGAACCCCTTGCATTCTTCCCAGAGTGAGTTAGGATAAGAGCAAGCCCAGCTTCTGAATGCCTTCCTGGTTTCCTATTTTGAAATATGATCTCTTCTTCCCACATACACTTCCATTGTTGTGCTACCACCCACTGTTAGGGCCTCACTGGAAGTTCCACTGCTTACCTGACCTTGGAGTTTGAATCTCCAGAACTGTGACCTAACTGTACATCTTTTCTTGATTAAGTTTGCATGTGTCAAGTATTTCATAATAAAACAAAAATAGACTAATACAGGTACATTCATTATTTCTCCACAAGCACTTTATAATCTTGATTGCTGTGGGTGGTCAGTTATTGTCATCAGGTTCTTCTTCCTCCTCCTTCTTCCATCTTCCTTCTCCTCTGAAGTTATCTTCTCTCATAGACTACCCAATCTACATCCTGAGCCCCATAGTATTGTCTAAATGGCCATAAAATTGAGTAATGAACAAATCATTATAAATACTGGTTGTAGGGAGCCCCAGAATGCTTCTAGGTTTAGTTGGAGATCTAGTGATAATAATAATAATATAATAATAATAATAATAATAATAATGACGACAACAACAACAACACAAGTATAATTATAAAATAGATATCATTTATTTACACCTATTATTAAGAATGAGCCTGCAGCTGTAGCCCTGTGGCAACCAATCCTGTCAGATCTTAGAAGCTAAGCAGGGTCAGGCCTGGCTAGTACTGGGATGGGAGACTGCCTGGGAATACCAGGTGCTATAGGCTTGGGATATGGACCCTGCAACCTACTCCCAAAAATCAACCCACCATTGAAAACCCTATGAACAGCAGAGAAGCACTGACGATAGTCTTTACCCTGTTGCATGTAGGGGCTATATGAGTCAGAAACCGACTCATTGGCATCTAACAACAACAACAACATTAACAATAAGGAATAAATGCTTTCCCCATTCTAATGACAGAGTGTGGGGATTAAATTATAATACCAGGATTTTGCAATTTCTATAGTAACAATTTGGCCATTGGCTTTCCTTTTCTTTCCACTTACTGTTTTTAGTATGTTTGAACTGTATATTCTCTGCAGGGTTCAAAATGCTGATTTTGCACCATTATCTGCACCCTCTGGGAAGTGGAGAAGATATGTTCTTCAAGGTCCCACCTATGGGGCCATGCCTCTTGTGTTTCTTTCTCATGCTGCTTCTGCTCTTGATTATCTCTTCTTTCTTGCTAGAATCTTCTCCAAGGACATGTCTTAGGTTAAGCAATTTTCCAAAGGTAGCAGCTCTCAATGATTTCACTTCTCTGATGCATTCCTGTTTGAATGGACACATTTTCACAAATGCTTCAACTATGAAGCTGTCTCATAGGGCTATAAAAGATAAGCCAGGCTATAGGTTATGTATGATTCTCAACAAGTCTCCAATGACACCTCTCCTGCTCTTTAGGCATGTGCAACCCATAATAGGAATGATCTTAATTACATACTCATTTGTTTCTTTTATAACTAGGATGCCAAGAATCTTATTCCATGAACATAAGCGGTCAAAAAATGTCACACTTATACGCAGAAAATCCTAAGTCACCTGCAAGAAAAAATCTGCTAGAAATAATGAATGGGTTTACAAGGTCACAAGATAAAAGATCAATAGACAAAAGTCAATTGTAATTTTATATACTAGCCATGAACAATATGAAAATGAAATTTAGAAAACAATTCCATTCATAATAGCTCCAAAAAGAATACTTAGAAATAAATTTAACAAAATAGGACTTGTAACACTGCAAATTACAAAACCAAAGTGATAGAATAAAAGATCATCTGAAAAGTGGAGAGAAAGTCCATTTTTGTGAATTGGAAGATGTTAACTCTCCCTAAACCAAACTAACTAGGGAGAAGCCCTTGACTTCCCTATCCTGGGCCATCCTATCAGCCAGAAACTAGATCAAGTTATTTTCCTCAAATGTAGACCTTTGTACTTTGTGAAGGTTGAAAATATTCCATTGAAATTGGTTTCTTGATCATTTCTTGTAGCCAAGTAAACTAAATGTAGCTGAATGAGGACCCTGAACATTCTGAGCAAGCAGGTTTTATAACTTTTTCGGTTCAGAGGGGTTCAAAAGATATCATTAAGAAAATAAAAGCACAAACAGAGACTAGCTGTAGAAAATTTTGCAAATTATATATCTCATAATGAATTTATGTCCAAAATATATAAAGAACCCTTGTACTTCAATAATGAGACAAATAGCCTAATAGGGCAAAAGACTTAAATAGACTTCTCACTAGAGAAGATATATGAAAGACTAATAAGTACAATAACAGATGGTCAACATCATTAGTCATTAGTGATATACAAATTCAAAGCACCCTAAGATACTACTTTATATGTTCTAGATGGAAAACAAGTGATTGATAGAGAGGATGTGGAGAAACTGATGGAAATGTATAATGGTGCAACCATTTTTGAAAGCAGATTTTCAGTTCCTTTTCTTTTTTCCTTGTAGTAATGTAAAGTTAAACCCAGGATCACAAGCAAGTGCTTGAGGCTGGAGCAAGACTCTACCACTGAGCTGCACCCCCAGTCCCATTTTAGTCTTTGAGACTGTCTCACTAAGTTGCAGAACTTACAGAGGAAAGAGATTTATTGAATGCTCACAATCACTAGATCAGTCCACAGTGGTGATGCAGAGGGCATGGCAGTGGCAGGAGGCAGGGTCAGTGGCAGGCAACCTTACATCTTTGTGAGTAGGAAGCAGAGGGGGCACAGATCCACAGGTCCAGTCCAAGGACCCATACCCAGTGACTCAATTCCTCAAAGCTGCACTCACCTCTCAAAGTTTCACAACCTCTGGGGACAGCAACACCAACTGGAGACCAAATGACATGAGCTGTGGGGAACACTATAGATTCAAATAGTAATACCATTGTGTGGGGAGAGAGCATGGAGGGGGAGAAGAAATGGGGGCTGAACTCACCCCTTTTGTAACTACCTACTTCCCTGATGGCAGCCTTAATTCATTCATGAGAGCAGTGCCCTCATGACCTTTGTTGTTGTTAGGTGCTGTCGAGTCAAATCTGACTCATAGTGATCCTTATAGGGTTTTCAATGGCTGATTGTTTTGAGATTGTTTTAGGAGTAGGTTGCCAGTTCCTTCTCCTATTTTTATGGTGCTGGGGATGGATTTGAGGGTGTCAGTGCACAGCACTCTACCAACTGAGCTAAACCCGAGTCCCAATAGTACATGTCCAAGACTTGGGACTTGGACATGGGCTTCTCCAGAGAGAGAGAGAGAGAGAGAGAGAGAGAGAGTGTGTGTGTGTGTGTGTGCATGTGTGTGTGTTAGATGCTGTCGAGTTGTGTCTGATTCATAGCAACCCTCATTGGCTGTTCCACGGTTGATTGCTTTGGAATTGTTTCCAGAATGGGCTGCCACATCCTTCTCCCATTTTTGCAGTGCTGGGGATCGCACCCAGGGCTTCAAAGACCACAGAGCAGCCCTCTACCAACTGAGCTAATCCCTAGCCCTATAAATCGTAACTATAGTCACCCTTCTGTGCCATAGAATACTAGAATTTATTCTTCTTGTTGGTGGATATGGGAGTCAGTTTCAACTCATAGCGACCCTATGTACAACAGAATGAAACACTCCCCAACACTGTGCCATGCCCATCACTATGTCACTGTTTCTCTGCCATTCACAGGGTTTTCAATAGCTGATTCTTTCTTGATTGCTTTGGGAGTGGATTGCCATGTCCTTCTCCAATTTTTGCAGTGCTGGGGATGGAACCCAGGGTCTCAAAGAGTGCAGAGCACCACTCTACCAACTGAGTTAAACCTCATCCATGACCTTATTACCTCTTAAATGTCACACTTCTCAACATTATTAAGTTTCTAGTATATGACTTTTGGGGGTATATGTTCAAACCAAACCATAGCACCCAGCAATTTCACACATAAATGTACATCCAAGAAAAATCAATATATGTATGTGAAAAGACTCATCAATGAATGTTCAAATTGGTAAGAATCTAAATGTCCTTTGATTAGTGAATGCATAAACAAAATGTGGCATATACTTGTAATGTAATACATTCAATAACAAAAAGGATTGAACTACTTATATACCTTGCAAGATGGATGAAGCTCAAGAACATTATTGTAAGTGAAGGGATCCAGAAACAAAAGACTGCATATTGTGTAATTCTCTACATGTTTAATGTCCAGAAGACACAAATCTATAGAGACAAAAGGCAAATCTGTGGTTGTCTGAGGTTAGGGAAAGAAGGAGGAACTGCCTGCAAACAAGCATGGGGGAGCTTGGGGCCATTATATGATGTGAATGAGCCTTAGAAAGAAGTGAGTAATGCTGCGTTTATGCCAAGGTTGATTCAGGAATCTTTTCTGAGGTCTGTGGTAAACTCATGTTTAAGCCCATTTTCCTTAGGTCTCCCCTAGGCTCAGGTCCGACAGAGGCCATTCCCCTCTGAGTCTTGGTCTATTTGCTCCTAAAGGGGAGGTGTGACATTCTTATACTGGGAGAATCACACACTCTCATCCTCTTGTCAGTCCTGGGGGTAACTTCTGCCGTATATTTTAGATCTCTGATCTGAACTGCTTTGCTGGATTTATTTATGTTTTGCACTGGCTAGGAATTCATGTCTTTAGGATGTGCTAATGCACCTGAGCCCACAGCCATACCACTGTGGTATCCAATCTCATCAGATCCAGGGTCAGACCTGATTTAGTACTTGCATGGGAGACCACTGGGGAGCACCAGGTGTTGTAGGCTTGGGAGAAGGATAGGACCCAGGAACCAGCTCCCCAAAACAATCAGCCATTGAAAACTCTATGAATAGCAGAGAAGCACTAACAATACTGTTTCGCCTGTTGTACTTTGAGTAACTATGAGTTGGGTACCGACTCAACAGCACCTAACAACACCATCAACAATGCACCCGAAGGACATGATGCAGAAAATACTCTCATTTTAACGTGAGTGTGTGTGTGTGTATGTGTGTGTGTGTGTGTGTGTGTAAAATACAGAGAATAATTCACAAGTAACTCCCATCTTTTCAAAATCATCTTAGGTATGCAAACTTCAATGCCTTCACTTATTGAGTCATTCATAAAACAAATATTTATTGAGTGTTTCCAAGTAATGCCAGGCACTATTTGAGGCACTGCAAAAACAGTACTAAACAAAATCAATGCATACTGCTTTTATGAAGGTTTGGTGCTAGGGTTTATGTTTTCAAATTTTAAAGGGTATAAGAAGCATATGGAAACATTGTTAAGATGTAAATTCTGATTCTGTAAGGTCTTGAGATTTGCTCCTATGTAGTACCAATGCTGCTAGTACACAAAATATACATTGAGTTGCAAGGTTGTAGGGTATAAAGTGGGAAAGTTTTGAAAAACACAAAAGTTCATCCTGCACAAGTTTCTATAGTGAGTGATTAAGTAACTTACTTCTCACCTGTGGTGAGTGATGGTCCCCCAAAGCTCCCACACTTGTGATCTGGCTCCCAAGTAAATTATTGCTCTCTCTTGCCATGGAGACCACCCTGCCAAGCACTGTATGCCAGCCACTCCCACTAAAGCAATGTCTGTTCACACCCAATGGCTTTTCTGATTAATTCACAGGTCAGGACTTGTATGTCAGCCTTCCCCTAGGGATCTACTGCTGTTTTGCACTTCAAAGGCCCATCTGGCAGATATCAAAGATACGTTTAAATCTTTGGAGCTAAACTTCAGCCTTTTCTGCTATTACATGTTAACTGTTTCCTGTACTGGTAGGTTATGGTGTTACTGAGGAGAGAATAGAAAGAAAAAGAACAAGCTAAAAAGTGCCCTTTTGTGTTTGCTTATTTGTTTGTGTTTGCATGAGTTGTTACACAATTGAGTTGGTTCTGTACAGCCCTGTGGCTGTGGTTGAAAACAGCAAACTCTTAGCACTTGCCCAGCCACCCAGGAGCACGTTGTAAGATGGTGCGAAGATACAGGAATCCAGCTTCTAGGAATCTATTCTAATGAAATCATTAGAAGGGCAGACAAAACTATCCATAAAAGGAAGTCTATCACAGCATCATTTTAATAACAAACATTTAGTGGGGGGAAAAAGACTCTAAATATCTGTGTTAGTTTCCCATTGCTGCTGTGACAAATCACTTTAAACTTAGAGGCTTTAAATAACACAAATTTATTCTCTTGCAGTTCTGGAAGTCAGAAGTCTGTAATTAATTTTGCTAGGCTAAAGTTAAGAGGTTGCCACTAGATCTTTTCTGGGGACTCTAAGAGAATAATCCCTTCCCTTGTCTTTTCTAGCTCTGTTGTCTACAGACCCATGTTCCTTGGTTTATGAGACTCTTCTATCATCAAGCACATCATTTCAATCTCATCTGCCATTATAGTGTCCTCTTTAACTCTAATTATTCCTGTGTCCCTTTTTACAAGGACTGATATGATTATTTCAGGTCAATGTGAATAGTCTAGGATAATGCCCCATCGTTTAGCCTTAATCTTTTAAGATTGAGAACCTTACCCTAATTATATCTGCAAAATCCCTCTTGCCATTAAAGGTGACTGTCACAGGTTTTGTGGATTAGGATGTGTGCAAATGGGGAACCATTATAAAGTTTAGCATAATATTGAGCCAGAAGAAGTGGTTAATTATTGGAATATTATATAGGTCTTAAATCTCTTCAGTGGCATTTAATGGAAACATAAAATTGTCATGATTAATTCAATATTTGTTCAACAAATCTAACACGATGTTCTAGGAACTGTTCTGAGCACTGCAGATAACGTCAAGAGCATTTTATGTTCTATTCAAGGAAATATTAAATTAATAAATTAATAAATATGGAGACCAGAAAGGAAAGATCTTATGTAGGAAATCAAAGAAGGCACTCTAAGGAGATTATATTTCAACTAAGACCTAATAAAGAGAAGGATACAGACAAGATTCTAACCACGTAACATACACCAACCCATTCACTTAACTCTTGCTTTATTCATGTGATGTAGGAATTATTTTTGTCTGCATCTTATAGATAACAAAACTAAGAAGTAGGAAGATTAAATAATTTTCCAGTCATAGAGGAATCCATCCTGTGGGTATGTGCACATCTGTGTGTGTGCATGAGTTTGTAAATAGGGGGCTACAGAGGAAGATATCCTAGAAAAAAATCTGAAAAGGTATGTACCAAATTTGTTAGAAGCTTGTCTCTGAGAAATGGGATTCATGTATTTTTTTCTGTTTAATACTTCACTCATTTCCCAAAATTTCTAGAGTGAACATGTATTACTTTTACATGTAGGGAAATAATTTGAAATTACAGGTACTGTGTTTTAGTGCTGTGGTGTATAGCAGTAGACTTAATATTATCCAATTCTTTTGTAGAAAGTAGAGAAAGGTCATAGTATAGTTCTCATAGTGAACCTGAAATCACACCAAGCACTGCTGGTTAAATTAAGCCCTGGAGCAGGTTAATGTCCTACACCTCTAGGAATTAATTATGACTTCCTCATCTTAGCCCACAGGAAAAGGACTTAGCAGTCCACTCCTGAAGCAACCCTGAAAACCATCAGCCACTGAGGACCCTATGAGGGTAGCTATGAGTCAGACCTGACTGGATGGCACCTGACAATAACAACAATATTCTAGCCCAGTCGTTTTTCCACTAATCAATGATATTTACTAGGAATATTCCTGTTCAGATAATGAAACTTTTCAGCTTTTCTAAATTCTGGGATTGTAGAGAAACCTCTTTTCAGACACAGAGTCTGTCTATTTGCTCAAATGTTCTCCCCCACATCTGGATTCTGCATGCCAAGTTGGCTTTCTTTGAAGAATTCCCCTTGTCTGACTTGACATCATTTAGTTTATTTATGTTGGAGATCCCTTGGGAAATACTATACCTGCGTTATATATGTGTGTGTATGGATGTGGGTATAAAATGCAGAGCAACAAATCATTAGAAGGTGAATCCACTTATCAAATTCCTAGTCCTGGGAGCTGTTCAAAAGTAAACTGCATAAACCATTCCTTGCACCCTGTGCAAGACTTAGCAAATGAGGAAAGGGCAAAGTCTAATCAGAGAGGTAGGAGATCATCAACACATCTTAGACTCCAAATCTTAAATGTGTCAGGAACTGGTTTTTGAAAATCCAGATTCTAACATCATTGCAGCCAGTGAACTTTTATGTCCTCTCTTTGAATAGCCTGACTTTTCCTCCAATTCCTTCACATGCCCACAATTTGCATAGTTCTTAGCAGAGAGGGTTATATAGCTACATTGTGAGTATGTCCGAAGAAAAAAAATGCAATCTTAAATGTATCAAAAATAGAAAACAAGAGATATAATGTGATGGACTTAGAGACTGAAAAATGCTAATACCATGCATTAACATACATATCTCTTTTTTAAAGGATTTGAGAACATTAAAATATGCATTCCTTACTTTTAATAGAAAATTTGTGTGATGTAAAGTACTTGCTACATTAAAAAGCTTATGTTAAGATCAGAGTACAAAAGTCTAAGTAAACTACACTTTATTCATTGAAATAGTTCTCTATTCCACTGCATTTTTTTGCCAACACAAGATGTGACCCATTTCCTAAGTAAAGGCAGCCATCAGATTAGTAATCTAGTTAGATAGAATGTACATAGTGGAAAAGAAACTGATGATGAAGAAGTAGTGTTCACCAACAGTTGAGAACATGAAAAAGATTAGAATAGAGAGGCTTTAGGATCAGAATTGACTGAGAATTAGAGAGGTTTGTGGTTGTTGTTTTCCTTTAAAATAGACATGAGAGGTTAGTTTAAGTTTCACAACAATACCTGAGTTTGGGTAAAGTGGAATGAACAGATTTCAAATGAGCAAGGCACTACTTTCTGAATGGACTAATGCTCATAAGTCACCAAGACATGTGACTGCTAGATTCCAGACAATGAATTTATACAAAAGGAAACAAAGACCCATAGACATTTTTATTGTAGATGTTCTCATTATGTCAGTACAAAGCAATAAAACAAGCCAAGAACTAAGCATAATTATAGCCTCTTTAGACAGAGCGAGGAGCATTGGTTTGAGAAAGACCCTGTTTTAACTCATTTTACTAGAGGGTTCTCTCAGCAAGACCATAAATCAGGTTGCTGTGCTGGAACCACATCCGTGCTATGGGAAACACTGGATCTGATTCACAGAGATTATGTTGGGTTAGTTTGTGGGTAGGCAGTTGAAGAGTGTTCTAAATTCTGAGACCAGCAATTTGGGGGATTAGTCTTAGCTCTTAGACTATGCTACATTTGCTTGGGGAAGTCAGTCAGCTTCTCTAAGCTGGTTCCTTCATTCATAAAATACAGGGGTGTGACCTCATGGCTTTCTAATTGGGGTGTTCTGATTCTTTCTCTAGTCTTGACAGCTAACTTAACTTTCTTTTTTTCAACTGAAGTGCAATATTGTAAAGTTTAATTTCTGACACATAGAAAGGGAAGTCCAAATGTGCAGAACAAAGGCTGGTAGGCTGCCGAACTCAGGTGTAATGGATTATTTTATTATTTGTCAAATATTCACTTTCCTTTCTTGAAGAACCTCTTCCTGTGTGAGGATTATGTTTTTTTACCCTTTTAAACTCACTAGCGGCCGTATGAATTTACTCTTTAAATGGATTGTGGATGGAATTAATGTGTCATTTCCAAGATGAATGTATCTGTGTTATGTTGGCCATACAGATGCTGGAGGTAAAAGGTGTCTAATCAGCCTGAGTCCTGAAATGATCAATATTTAGAACAGTTAATAGTCATGTATTATGGGTAAGAACTAAACCTTTGGTTTAAGCCACTTTAATTTTTGAGATTATTTGTTACCATGGAAAAAACTAACCTAACTTCTCCTCTTCAAAGTTCCTAGATTCTAGAAGTGGCCAATTATGGAACAAAGTTCTTATTTCATGACTGTGATTCTAACAGAAAATCAATTAAATCAATTAAATCAATTAAAATCAATTAAAAAAGTATCTCCCTTTTCTCTAATCTTCATTTAACCATTATCATGCCCATGCATTTAAACAAATTCTTTGCTTTTGGGCAACTGATGGACACATTAGCAGGCACTAGACTGTAAAACACTTGAGCAATTTAATTTCTCTTCAGTCTATGATACCTTTTGTTTTTTTCCATTGTGCATGGACAAGAGATTGCCTCTACATCTTTCATCTACTTGCCTAATTGTTTTGAGCACCTACTAATGAATTGGTAAGCAATGGAGATGGAAAAGTGAAAAGGTAGCCCTGGACCCTTAACACAGGATATTATATCTTCCAGTAACTTCAGAAAGCCAAGGAGAAGGCAGACTGATAAGTGCTGTGCTCAAGGGTGCCTAAATGTCATGTGCGTGCTTAAGACGAGCATTTCAAATCCGATCTCTGAGGCCATCCACAACCTGTGGAATAGATAGGAATTTGGAGAATTCTCAGTGTGTGTAGTGCTGTGGAGAGATGAGTTGGGCATTAACTATGGTAGTCATATATGGGTAAAGAATATTCCAGGAAGAAGGACCCACACATGCAAAGGAAGAGTAATAAGTCCAGATGGCAGATAGAAAAGGCACATTGCTAGAAAGGCAGAAGTCAGACTACGTAGGACGTTCAAAACCATGCTCAGGACTCTGGATTTTATGTGAAGAGTCAATAGGAGCTTCCTGAAGTATTTATTTATTAGTTTATTTTTTTGTGGTACCGGAAGTTGAAACCAGGGCCTCTCACTTGCATGTTCTGCAAGTGCTATACCACTGAGCTCCACCCTCAGCCCTTTTTTTTTTTTTTTTACTTTTTTGAGACAGGGTCTTGCTGAATTACACAGACTGCCTCTGGTCTCACACTTGTAATCCTCCTGCCTCTGCCTCCTGACTTGCTGGGATTATAGGTGTGCCACTGCGCCAGACTTTCCTGAAGGGTTTTAAGGGAGATTTTTTTCCTCTGACTCTAAAGCCCTCCTCTCATGCTTCCACATCCCTGTTCTTACCTAGTCCACTCAATAACCTCTTATTCCCTCAAGAGTTAACTTGAGCAGGGTGCGGTGGCACATGCTTGTAATCCCAGCATCTCAGGAGACTGAAGCAGGAGGATTGCAAATTTGAGGCCACAGGCAGCCTGGCCAACTTAAGTGAGACCCTATCTCAAAATAAAAACTAACAAAAGGTCTAGGGATAGAGTTCAAGGGTAGAGCACATGCTTAACATGTGCGAGGCCCTGGATTCTACCTCTCACTACTGAAAAACATACAAACAAACAAATAAACAAAAACCCAAACAAAAAATAAGAATTAGGTTGAACTCTATGGAACAGTTCTAGACTTTTTAAGGCAAATACACCTTCTTCCATGTAGACATAAATATCTCCTTGAACATATTTATTTCATAGTTTTTTCAATTTCATATCTTTCTCACAACTTAAGACCTAAAAGTCTTGCATGCAGGGCCTGGTCTTTGCATCTGCACATCCTCAAGACAGACCTTGTGTAGCTAAAGCAGGAGCCTAGAGATGATCTAATACATAAGGAAATTTAGCCGTTGGTGCTGGGTTACAGATCCCTCTTGAGGGTCAGGGGTTTTTACATTTGCTTTTGAGAAAACTCAAAATGGTCCCATTCAGAGGTGGCACTTGGCAGGGAAACTTAAGCACTAGAATTTGCTACTACTCCTCTCCCTCAGTAATCTGAGGCTTGCTGGGACATTTCCCATCTCTTCTATTTGACAGCATTTGAAGTATCTATCTGGGCTCCTGCTTTGACTCAGGCTGATGGAGGAGTGCAGGCAGCATCCAGGGCTTGGGAATTGGACAAACCTGAAGTCATACATTGGCTATACCATTTACTTGCTGTGTGTGGTCAGCAGAATTCTAAAGTTACCCCTAGTGTCCCATGCTGTGTATGATCTCCCTCTGAGTGTGGATGGAACCTGTGAATATGATTGGATATTGCTATTGTGATTAGGTTACTAACTTGTTGGCTTTGATTTAACTAATGGGGAAGTTAATTTGTGGTGGACTTGACTTAATCAGAGGAATCTTTAAAGAAAGTGAAACACCAGAGAGAGAATGGCCTGGGAGCAGTAGCTATGTTGTGAACTGCCTGCAGAGTCACCCTGTGTGTCCTCAGGCTGAGAGGGGTTCTTGGTTGACAGCTGGAAAGATCATTCAGCAATATAACCACAAGCAAACTAATTCTGACAATAACCATTGAGCATATGAAAACCACTGGAAACCTCAAATAAGAATTATAGCTCTGGCTAACACCTTGATTTCTACCCCATGGGACTCTGAACAGAGGATCCAGAGTGATTGTATCTGGACTCTTGACCTACCAAAACCGTTAGAAAATTAATGTGTGTTGTGTTAAAGTGCCAAGATTGTGTAATGTGCTATGCAGAGAGAACACAGCAATAGAAAAGTGTGGGTTTCCTTCTACCTTCTCTGAACCTCATTTTCCCCATCTGTGAAACAAGGATGATAACTAGATTCCTTTGTGGGCTGTTGAAATCCATTGTGATAACATATGCCAAGTACCTAATAGTTCCTCAACATAAAATACCATTCCCTATATATGCAATCAATGCAATGGCTTTCCTTTCTACAACATTCTGTCCTGGTTGCCCCTCGAGATCTGGCACAGAGATTCAGTCTGCCTTAGGTGTCGCTTGCTTAGCAGCTGGTCCTAGGGTCAGTATTCTGATGAAAATTCCCATCTTAATGAATAACCATGGGGTGTACAGAGCAAAATTGTTTTGGGAGAATTTGTATGATTAACATTTTATGTGTTTATGGAGTCTTTGCCCTATCATTTCCTGTTTTAAAAATTAATATGCCATTTTCTTTGTTATTAAAATCCAAACAGGGGCAGTATAGCCGAAGCCCAGGGAATAGTTCTGTATGATCCAAATCAAGTTCTTGAGCAGAGGGAAGATTTGGAAGACCATTTTTTACTTGGATGCTCTTTGAATTCCCACAACATTTTATTTGAATGTCACTCTCTCCCAACCCCAACTCACTACTGCCTGTCCCTTTCACCTCTACGTTTAAATGGGATGAGAGACTCTGGAATCATGACTATTATAACTTTTTAAGGGTTCAACCTCCAGTACCACAAAAAAAAAAAAAAAAAAGAAAAGAAAAAGAAAAAGAAAAAAATATTTGATTTAAGAAGAAAAGATTTAGGTTAGATTTAAGGGTCAGAAGTATCCCAGTTGCAAGCACTAATTTACATGGTGTTGGGAAATAACACTCTTTAAGGATCTTTGAGGAAGTGATAGATTAATTTTTCATTTAATCCCCTCTGTAACTCTGTAAGGTAGGTAGGTAATATTAGCCCCCATTTATTAGATTCAAAAATTAAGTAACAAAAATACTAGTAATTTCCCTTTCATTAGAAGATAAAATTTCCGAGCATAAACACAGACTCTCTATAAACTATTTTAAATAGTAGATATTATAGATATTTATAAATTATTATAATTAATGTTATAAATTAATATATATTTATTAAATATCTATAAATTAATTATAGATATTTTAAAAATATCTATAAAATATTTTGTTTGCTAACCTATTGCTTATATGGTCTTTGCTGTTGTAAAGTTCACAACTCAAGATAGTACAGATAGAATTAGAGATAATGGTGAGTGAGAAGAAAGGAGTAAGCAGATTATTAAATGAGAAAGCATATGGCATCAGTGGAGGGGTAGATTGACAAAATGGGGAAATAGTGAGCGTGACACAAAAGACTGTCCCAATATATACATACCAGTCATCAGAAATTGGGATGGTGGATAGAGGAAAATGAGGAATACCTTAATGAGTAAATGCATCTGATGGATGCATAAATCTCTTGTTTCCTCAAAGATCCTTAAAGAATGTGATTCTTCTTGCTACAATTTGAAGTTTCAATGTAGAGAAAAACTATTAGGTTTTACCACCACAAACTGGTGGGCACTGGCAAGGATCAGTAAAGAGTTTGTTTCAGGGTCTGAGCAAAAAGCAGGTTGCAACTATATTCAGTGAAGAATAAATAGTGGCTAAAATAGAAGAAGCCATCTACAAACATCACACATAATATAGTCAGCAGAAGCAAATGCCTGAAGCAACTGACCTTTATTAATTGAGGCTACAGACAGATTTAGAAACTTATAACACCAGTTGATATCTTAAGCGTACTGCTATAGTTTGGATCTGGAGTATCCCCTGACAGCCCACGTGTTAAAGGCTTGTCTCCAGCTCTGGTGCTATTGGGAAGCAATGGAATCTTTTGGGGTTGGCGACTAGTGGAAGGAAGTGAGGTCATTGGGGCTGTGATCTTCAAAGGAATATTGGGACCCCCCTCTCTTTCCTTCTCTCTCTCTGTCTCTGCTCCTTAGCTGCCACGAGGTGAACATCTTCCTCTGCTTTGTACTCCTGCCAGGATGTGCTATGCTACCAGCAGCCCAAAGCAGTAAAGCCAAGTGACTATGAACTGAAACCTCTGAAACTGAACCATAAGCCAAAATAAAGCTTTCCTCCTTTTAAGTTGATTTATCTCAGTTGATAAGTCACTGTGACAGGACACTGATTAACATAGGTACCTTGTTGTTGTTGTTGTTAGGTGCCGTCGAGTCGGTATCTGACTCATAGTGACCCTCATAGGGTTTTCAATGGCTGACTGTTTCGGGATTGCCTTGGGAATGGATTGCCAGGCCCTTCTCCCATTTTTGTGGTGCTGGGAATTGAACTCAGGACCTCACAGACTGCAGCGCAGCGCTCTCCCCACTGAGCTAAATCCCAGCCCTTTTAGGTACCTTAGGCATGTTATATAATGTACGTTATTTAATGGAGAGACAGGGCTATCTTTAATAAAGCCATGTTTAAAAACAGCTTGATCAGACAGAAGTCCTTCCTTAAACTCATGGCCAATTTATAATCTTAGCAACTCATAGTCACTCTTTTGAAAGCCCACATCATAGCAAACTTAATAAATTAACCACATTTCAATAAGGGAAGTGGAACATTTTAACTTATATAAAACTGGTTTATGATTTGTCATTATGAATAGTTAACAAAGCAATGTCTTCTGTAGGTATAATAACACGTTGCTGCTGTTAGGTGCCATCAAGTCAAGTCCAACTCATAGTGACCCAGTGTACAAAAGAATGAAACATCCTCCAATTCTCAGCTAGGCAATCTTATTTGTTTAAGCCCATTGTTGTAGACATTATGTCAATCCATGTAGTTGAGGGTTTTCTTTTTCTCATTGACCTGCCACTGTCCTAAACATGATGGTCACTCCTGATTACATGTCCAAATATGTATAACACAATCCTTGCTTCCAAGGAGCACTCTGGATGCATTTCTTCTAGGACAGATCTGTTGGTTGTTTTGGCAGTCCATGAAATATCTAATACTCTTTTCCAGCACGATCATTCAAAAGCATCAATTCTTCTCTTGTCTCCCTTATTCAATGTCCAGCTTTCACAACCATATGATGCAACTGAATATACCAAGGCATGAGTCAGGTGCACCTTTGTCTTCAATGTGACATCTTTACTTTTCAGCACTTTAAAGAGATCTTTTGCGACAGCTTTTCCCAATGCAATGTGCCTTTTGATTTCTTGACTGCTGCTTCCATGGGTCTTGATTATAGAAATAAGTAATGCAAAGTCTTGAACAAGCTCAATCTCTTCTCCATTTATCATAAGTTGCATATTGACCTAATTCTAAGGATGTTTCTTTCATTGATGTTGAGTGGCAATCCATACTAAAGGCCGTGTTCTTTGATCTTCATCAGTAAAAGTTTCAAATCTTCTTCACTTTCAGCAAGCAGAGTTGTGCCATCTGCATAACAAAGGTTGTTAGTGAAGTCTAGGTTCTCAGATTATTTACTTAGCATAGAAATTGAAGAAGTACAGTGAAAGGATACAGTCCTGATGCACACCCTTCTTGCCTTTATACTAAGAAGTGTTTCCTTGTTCTGTTTGAACAACTGCCTCCTGGTCCATGTACAGATTCCTCACTAGTACAATTGTTGTTGTTAGGTGCCGTCGAGTCGAGTCCGACTCATAGCGACCCTATGTACAGCAGATTGAAACACTTGCCGATTCTGTGCCAGGCAAACAATCTTATTTATGTTTAAGCCCATTGTTGCAGAAACTGTGTCAATCCATCTGGTGGAGGGTTTTCCTCTTTTGCGTTGACCTGCCACTCTTCCAAACATGATGACCTTCTCCAGATTTGTTCTCTCCTGACTACATGTCCGAAATATGTAAGACACAGTCTGGCCATTTTTGCTTCCAAGGAGCACTCTGGTTGTACTTCTTCTAGGACAGATCTGTTGGTTCTTTTGGCAGTCCATGGTATATTCAATAGACGTCTCCAGCACCACAATTCAAAAGCATCAATTCTATTTCTGTCTCTCTTGTTCAATGTCCAGCTTTCACAACCATATGATGCGACTGAAAATAGCATGGCATGAGTCAGACGCACCTTCGTCTTCAATGTGACATCTTTGCTTTTCAATACTCTAAAGAGATCTTTTGCCACAGCTTTTCCTAGAGCAATGCGTCTTTGGGTTCCTTGACTGCTGCTTCCACAGGTGTTGATTATAGAGGCAAGCAAAGTAAAATCTTGGACAACCTCAATCATTTCTCCATTTAATGTGAAGTTGCGTGCTGACCCAGTAGTAAGGATTTTTGTTTTGTTGATGTTTAGTCGTAACCCATATTGAAGGCTATGATCTTTGATCTTCATCAGTAAATGTTTTAAATCCTCTTCATTTTCAGCAAGCAAAGTGGTGTCATCTGCATAACGCAGGTTGTTAATGAGCCTTCCTCCAATCTTGTTGCCACGTTCTTCCTCATAAAGTCCAGCTTCTCGGATCATTTGCTCAGCGTATAAATGAAGAGATAGGGTGAAAGTATACAGCCCTGACGCACACCTTTCTCAACTTTAAGCCACTCAGTGTTTCCTTGTTCTATTCGAACAACTGCCTCCTGGTTCATGTACAGATTTCTCATGAGCACAATTAGGTGTTCTGGTATTCCCATTTTCCGAAGTGTTATCCATAATTTGTTGTGATCCACACAATCAAATGCGTTTGCATAGTCAATAAAACATAGATAGACATCTTTTTGATATTCTCTGCCTTCAGCTAATATCCACCTGACATCAGCAATGATGTCCCTAGTTCCCCGCCCTCTTCTGAATCCCGCTTGATTTTCCGGTAATTCCCTGACTATATATTGCTGGAGTCGCTTCTGAATGATCTTTAGTAGAATTTTGCTAGTGTGTGATATTAATGATATTGTCCGATAGTTTGCACATTCAGTCGGATCCCCTTTTTTGGGAATAGGCACAAATATGGATCTCTTCCATTCAGTTGGCCAAGTAGCAGTTTTCCAAATCTGTTGGCATAAACATGTTAACACCTCCAGTGCTGCATCTGTTTGTTGAAACATCTCTATTGGTATCCCATCAATTCCTGGAGCTTTGTGTTTCACCAGTTCTTTCAAGGCAGCTTCCACTTCGTC
>VMDO01003619.1:0-28357 GCA_007922755.1 Pedetes capensis
ATATGCATTTTGATGTACATTATTCATATAGGTGCCCCCTTAACCCTCTTGTATGCTTCCCCCCTTCTTACTCTCCCCATCTAAGTCTTCTCTATCTTTTACTTGGTAATATTTTTCTACATGTCCTTGGGTTCCAGTTCTGTTTAAGATAGAAACTTTTCCTGCAGTGGTCTTTGTTTTTTTCTTGTTAGAACAATTGCATGCATTTTCTAGACCATTTATATTGACACCATTCTTATCTTTTTCCCCCCCTTTTATTTTGATCCAACCTTTGAATAGGATTTTTCTTTCTTATAATTTTGATTCAGCTCCCACATATGAGTGAGAACATGTGGTGTTTCTCTTTCTGAGCTTGTGTTCGTTGACTTAAAATAATTTTCTCTAATTCCATCCATTTTGCTGCGAATGACCTTATTTCATTTTTCTTGATTGCTGAGTAGTATTCCATTGCGTATATGTACCATAGTTTTTTTAATCCATCCTTCTGTTGAAGGGCACTTTGGTTGATTCCATATCCTTGCTATTGCGAAAAGTGCTGCATTGAACAGAGATGCAGGTGTCTCTGTGGTATGATGACCCATCTCCCTTTGGGTAAATTCCCAATAGTGTTATAGCTGGGTCATACGGTAGATCTATTTTTAGTTTTTTAAGATACCTTCATATTGATTTCCATAGTGGTTGGACCAATTTACAGCTCCACCAACAATGTAAGAATATTCCCTTTTCCCCACAACCTTGCCAGCATTTGTTGTTATTTGTTTTATTGATCTTGGCCATTCTTACTGGTGTAAGGTAAAATCTCAGAGTTGTTTTGATTTGCATTTCCCTAATGGCTAGGTGGGAGAAGGACGAGGCAACCCACTCCCAAGGCAATCCCGAAACAATCTGCCATTGAAAACCCTATGAGGGTCGCTGTGAGTCAGACATGACTCGACAGCACACAACAACAATGGCTAGGGATATTGAGCATTTTTTCATGTTTCATGGCTTTACGGACCTCTTCATTTAAGAACTGTCTACTCAGTTCCTTTGCCCATTTGTGTATTGGGTTATTTGTTTTTTGGGGAGTTTTTTCTTGAGTTCTTTATAAATTCTAGTAATTAAACCTTTGTCTGATGTATAAAATGCGAAGATTTTTTCCCATTCCGTGGGAGTTTCCTTGATTCTGTTAATTGTTGCTTTTGCTGTGCAGAAGCTTTTTAATTTCATGTAATACCATTTATCTATTCTTATTGCACTTTCTTGAGCAATTGGAGTCCTATTAAGGAAATCCTTTCCTATGCCTATGTGATGGAGTGAATTGCCTATCTTGCCTTCTATAAGTTTTAAAGTTTCTGGTTTTATGTTGAGATCTTTTATCCATTTTGAGTTAACTCTCATATATATTGAGAGATGCGGGTCTGCTTTCATTTTTCTGCATGTGGATGACCACGTTTCCCAGCACCATTTGTTGAAAAGGCTGTCCTTTTTTCAGTTTTACTTGCTTTGCTCCTTTGTCGAAAATCAGGTGGCTATAGTTGTGTTGAGGTAATTCTGGGTCTTCTATTCTGTTCCAGGTGTCTTCGGGCCTATTTTTGTGCCAGTACCAAGCTGTTTTTGCAACCACTGCTCTGTAGTATAGCTTGAAGTCAGGAATTGTGATTCCACCTGCGTTCGTTTTGCATCTTAAGAGTGTTTTGGCTACACGTGGTCTTTTGTGGTTCCATATGAATTTTTGGATCATTTTTTCTATTTCTGTAAAGTCAGTCAGTGGAATTTTAATAGGTATTGCATTAAATCTATAGATTGCTTTTGGTATGATAGCCATTTTTACAATATTAATTCTCCCTATCCAGGAGCAGGGGAGGTCTTTCCATTTTTCAGTGTCCTCTGCTATTTCTTTCTTTAATGTTTTGACATTTTCCTTGTAGAGATCTGAAGGGTCTTTAGTTAGATTGATTCCAAGGTATTTAATTTTCTGGTGGGCTATCATGAATGGTACTTTTCCTGAAATTTCCTTCTCTTCCTGTTTGGAATTGGTGTAAAGAAAAGCTATTGATTTTTGTGTGTTAATTTTGTAGCCTGCGACTTTGTTGAAGGAGTTAATTAGTTCTAGCAGTTTTCTGGTTGAGGTTTTGGGGTCTTTCAGGTATAAAATCATATCCTCTGCAAATAATGATAATTTGACCTCTTCCTTGCCAATCTGTATCTCTTTGATTTCTTTCTCTTGCCCTGGCCAGGACTTCAATTACTATGTTGAATAGAATAGGAGAGGACATCCTTGTCTTGTTCTAGATCTAAGAGGAAATGGTTTCAGTTTTTCTCCATTTAATATAATGTTGGCTGTAGGTTTGTCATAAATGGCTTTTATGAAATTAAGGTATTTGCCTGTTATACCTATCTTCTCCAGTGTTTTTATCATGAAAAGGTGTTGCACTTTGTCGAAGGCCTTTTCAGCATCAATTGAGATGATCATGTGGTTTTTGTTTGCCAGCTTCTTGATATATTGGATTACATTAATTGATTTCCATATGTTTAACCAGCCTTGCATCTGTGGTACAAATCCCACTTGGTCATGGTGAATAATCTTTTTCATATGCTGCTGGATTCTGTTTGACAGAATTTTATTAAATATTTTTGCAACTAGAGTCATAAGGGACATGAGTCTATAATTCTCTATCTTAGATTATCCTGGTTTAGGTACCAGGGTGATGGTAGCTTCATAGAATGTATTTGGGAGTGTTCCCTCCTTTTCTATTCTTTGGAATAATTTGAGGAAGACAGGTATTACATCTTCTTTAAAAGTTTGGTAAAATTCTGCTGTGAATCCATCAGGACCTGGCCTCTTCTTTGTTGGGAGACTTTTAATTACCTTTTCTATTTCTGTATATGTAATGGGCTTGTTTAAATCAGTTATGCCTTCTGGGGTTAGTTTTGGTAGGTCATACGTGTTAATAAATTTGTCCATTTCTTCTGCATTTTCATATTTTTGGGAATACAGTCTCTCGCAGTAATCCCTGACAATTTTTTGTATTTTGTTGAGGTCAGTGGTTATGGACCCATTGTCTTTCATAATCTGTATTATGTTAGATTTTTCCTTTTTGTTTTTGATGAGGTTAGCCAGAGGGGTGTCTATTTTATTAATCTTTTCAAAGAACCAGCTCTTAGTCTTATTTTTTGAATTATCCCTTTAGATTCTAATTGAGATATTTCTCCCTTTATTTTTGTAATTTCCTTTTGTGTGTTCCATTTAGTTTTTTGTTGTTGTTATTGGATTTCTAGTGTCTTAAGCTGTGTCATTAGGTCATTTGGCTCTTCTTTTTTTATTGATGAAGGCACTTAATGCTATAAATTTCCCCCTTAAAACTGCCTTTGCTATATCCCGTATGTTTTGGTATGATGTGTTTTCATCATTTGATTGTAGGAATTTTTTAAATTCCAATTTGATTTCATCAACGATCCATTGGTCATTCAGTAGTGTATTATTCAGTCTCCATGAGTTTGTAAAGTTTCTGGAATTATGCATGCTCTTGAAGTCCAATTTTATCTATTCATGGGATTTCAATGGCTGTTTTTTGGGACTGTTTGAGTGGGCTGCCAGGCCCTTCTCCCATTTCCGAGGTGCTAGGGATCAAACCCAGCGCCTCAGAAAAGTGCAGAGCAACACTTTACCAACTGAGCTAAATCCAGCTATACTGCTGTGGCACCTGATCCCACTAGATCTTAGAAGCTAAGCAGGGTCAGACCTGGTGGTATATTTTTGTGGGAGACCACCTGGGGACACCAGGTGCTGTAGGCTTGAAAGGACTCCCCCCAAAAAACCAATCAGCCATGGAAAACCCTATAAATAGCAAGGAAGCACAATATTGTCTGTTGTACGTAGGGTCGCTATGAGTTGGACGCCAACTCCACAGCACCTAACCACCACCACCACCACTACCACCACCACAGTTAGTAAAACAAAGGGAAAATGTTGAAGGACCAAATATAAGCTTTTTACTCCTGATTTTAAGAGTTGAAACCCAAGTAAAAGGGAAAAATCCCTTCCACAACTTTTTTCCCCTGTGCTAGGGGACTCAAACCCAGGACTGTGCACATGCTAGCCAAAGGCAGGAAGAAAACAGATTCTTTTCCCAGAGCCTTCCAGCACCTTCTGAGTTAAAATAATAGGAAACCAATCCACATGGGGTAGGCTTGTGCAGCACCCAAGTCAGCAAAGAATGGATTTTTGGCTAAGTAAAAAACTCAGTGCACAAATTATACTTCTTTAGGGCTGGAAATGTAGCTCAGTGGTAGAGCACTTGCCTAGCATTATGCAAGGCCCTGGGTTTGATTCCCAGCACCAATGAAAACCATCCCTCTTCAAAAGATAAAGTTCATGCTGGGTGCCATGGTATACACTTGTAATCACAGCAACTTGGGCAGGTGAGGCAGGAGGATGGTGGGTTTGAGGCCAGAGTCAGCCTGTACAATTTAGTGAGACTGTCAAAATATAAAAAATAAAGGGGCTGGGAGTGCAGCTCTTGTCTAGCATGTTCAAGGTCCTGTGTTCAATCCAATACTACTAAAAACAAATTAGATTTAAAAATCCTAAGCACTTATACAACTTTCCACATAGTGATAATACCTATTAATGTCCATCCCTTATCTGTTTTCATGCCACATACTTCCATACTTATTATTTCTGAGTTAAAAAAAGCTCCCTCCTAAAACTAGTACAGGAATTAGACGGTCTAAGTTGTACCTATCTTTGAAACTGTCAGGTTTTACATATTTGTGAATTTAGGACTTTTCTAGACTTAGAAAATCTGCATAAGAGATCCAAATGATATGAACTTAGAAAGGGCAAGAGTTTGGGCCGAGGATATTGCTCAGTGATTAAGAGTGCTTGTCTTGTATGCACAAGGCCCTCAGTTCAAATTCTAGCATCACATTTCTACCTCTTTTTAGTTGTGAAACTTTACTGATCTATTCTGTTTAGGGTCTTTGGAGAAAATGTACTTACGTACACTTTCAGATTAAGATGCAACTCCAAGATACCTGATCTCTATACCCACCTTTCCCACTGAAACCTCTGCAGGTTCTCTCAACCATGATACACTTTTTCTACCAACTTCATCTGGGGAGATCACAGCTTACATATGTTTAGCTTTAAAAAAAACAACAACACATGAATTATACATATGGCATTGCCTTATTGTTGCTAAAAATAAATCAGTATAACTGATACTCACAGGAAGTTTCTCATTTATGTGAACACTGGAGGATACAAACTAGTTTCTTAATAAATTTTTCCAGATTTAATAGCTTCAACAAATTAGTATTAAAATACTGAAACAATGGGTTGAGTGTGAAGCTCAGTGGTAGAGCATTTGCAAAGCATGTGTGAGGCCCTGTGCTCAACCCCCAGTACAGAAAAAAGGAAAAAAAAAATTTTTACACACCACTCCTCCAACAACAAAAAACACTGGTGTATCAATGTATCTTTAAAAATTCTTTTGCTTTTTTATAAGAACATCCTCTATGATGTTAGCACACAGATATCCAATAAAAACTCATACGCTACTCTTGGGCTTTCTTATTTCTTGTGCATTCTGCAATATACTGATGTATCAATACTTCCAAATCTAAAGTCATATTTAAACCAAACTCAGTACATTCCTATGCCTGCTTTCATTTTCCTATCTATCAAAAAATACAAACTCTAACAAATCAATAACAATGCTTGAGTCTAACCATATCCATCCTCTTTAAAAGACTTTTACTAACTTGAACAGAAATCATTTCTTTTCCAATGTAAAAAGATAGTACTTACACAGTTAAATCAGTTCTTCAGTTTATGATATTTTCACTACACAAAATTAAATGGGTAGTAAAAACTATGAATGATTGAGTGTTATCTATGGCCTAGCAACAAAACCGAAGGACTGTCTTTAATCACACTCGACTTGAGCTATACAGACAAAATTATTTCATGAAATCTTAAGGTCAATTATTAATTAAGCTGGAATAACTCTATAGTGAAAATATTCCTTTCCATTAAGATGATTTCAAAGAAGGCAGACATCAATAAGACATAAGAACTAAGTAAATGTTCAAATTTTTATTTTAATGCACAATATGAGAAATGAACTTTTAAATCAACTGAATTGTATGGAAAATGAAACAACAAATAAATTAGACCGATGTTAAAACAGAAGGTCAACTAAATGTCCAAATTTAAGGATATACTGGTAATGGACAATCAATTCCACAGTCTTCTTTAAGTGGCTGAAGTCTTTCACACACAACTTTGCTATGAACTGGTCCAGAGATCAACAGCAAATAGGAATGCTTAACAAGGGTGATGATCAGGCACACGTTTCCTGTTAAGGAAACATCACACAGTTAAGAAAAAAGTCAATAGTAAAAAACAAGAAGCATGGTTTTAACTAGTTTTACACTAGATATAAACACAGTTGTTCTTGTTGTTAGATGCCGTGGAGTAGGTGTCAACAACAGGCGAAACACTACTATCAGTGCTTCCCTGCTATTCATAGAGTTTTCAGTGGCGGTTTGACTTTTTGGGAGTGGGTTGCCTGCAGTATCTGGTGTTCCCACGTGGTCTCCCATCCAAGTACTGCTTAGTTTCCTGCTTAGCTTCCAAGATCTGATGGGACTGGACACCATGGTGCTATGGCTGCAGGCTATACACACAGCTGGAGTATTTATTTTATTACAACCATTGTAATTTTCTGTAAGAACAGTGTTTCTAACCTCATGACTAACATGCTTAATTACCATTAGTTAAGATGACATCAGAAAATCTGTGTAATGTGAAGGCCTGTAGGTATTTAGCAGTTTTCAACTTCCACACAACCTACTTAATAAAGATATATTCTCCAGAAGAAGGCTAGTTCCTGTTAGTTTATTTTTGGAGACAAGGTCTCAGTGTGTATATAGCCCATGCTAGTCTCAAACTCATGATCCTCCTGCCTCAGCCACCTGAATACTAAGCTTACCTATATGTACCACCAGACTCAGCTTAATTCATGTTTTTCACTAATATATATATCAGGAAATTTCACTAAGCTAGTCACAGTTTGTTTTTAATTTAAAAATATTTTTTAGGGAGTTGGGGGATTTAGCTCAGTTGGTAAAGCACGTGCTTAACATGTACTGAGGTCCTGAGTTCAAACCCAGCACCACCAAAAACAGATACATAAATTTTTATTTTATTTTTTATATATTTTTTAAAGAGGGTCTCATTATGTACCCTGGGCTGGTCTTGAACTCATGATCCACCTGCCTCAGTCTCCCAAGTGCTGAGATTACAGGGGTGCACCATCATGCTCAGTCTGTCATAGTTACTTTATCAGAAGTCACAAAATGACAAGACACTGGGGGTTGAAGATGAAAACCTCCTGGTTAAAACAACTGCCAACAAACAGACTAGTGATAGGGTAGGGTTATTTTAGTCTGCCAATAATAATCCCTCACGTCTTTTATTCTCTGGTGACCACATAGTTGAAGGTGCATACAGGAATCTTTTAGAAAGCGTATGGCAAGGGTGCTAGTAAAATTCGTAACTTGATGATACTTGTATGAGGAGCTAAAGCTCGAAAAACACAGCTTCTAGAGGCAAACAAAAAATAGTGAAGAGAAGTTGAAAGAACACAAGAGATTCAAAAAGTATAGCACTATATTGGGATCATACAGAGACAAGCCTTCCAACCTTAGTACCTTATAGGAGAACTCAATGCTAACCATCCCCCCAAGTTATTAACCAGTGATCCCTGAACAGCAAGTCCCCTAGAGGTTAATAGGGTATAAAAACTAAGTCCACAATCCAGAAAGATTGGAGAGTTAAACAAAACTATTCATTTTACTGTAAATTATTCAGAATTTCTAACACATGGAATAGATATTTTAAGTCTCTAATATAGAATCAGACCAAATAAGGTATTATAATTTTGTATATATACAATGTACTTCAGAAGTGGATGAGGATACCGAGTTATTATAAAAATTTCTGATGGAAAGTGGGCTTTGTGACATTGCCATATTAGAAAACTTCAGTTATAAAAATGTTTCTTTCTGCAGTCATTCTACTTAAAGACACCAGAAAGAAAATTAGCATTTAATTGATGGTACTCTGATGGTACTGTATCAAAAACAAAAACAAAAACAAAACTGTTAACTTGTTCCCTTACCAATTTTCAAAATATAGAATGCTTCTGGTTATCCTATCCTCCCAAAACCATGGGCAAAGTATCTCAATTTTTCAGCTATTTTTCACCTATTAAATCCTACAGTTCACCTTTTCTCTCCACATCTAAATCACTACTTTTACTCTTTCCTTCCTTTAAAAGTTACTGGGTCACTGCCATTTGTAGAAGCAACCCAATAAAATGAGTACTGCAAGGTTCTTCATGAAGGAAATTCTTTGTAAATTAGTTATTTTAGTAAGGGTGTAATTTAAAAAGTGTTCTTATTTTCCTCCAATTCTATGGATGAGCTTGTGCTTTTATTTAAAATCAATTCTTCCTTTAGTCCACTTGATCACCCACTTCCCCTCAGCTACTTAGACTGTTTTCCTTTTCTGTATATTATTCCTTCTATTAAAGCTTTCCCACCTAAATTTTCACAGTAAGATGCACATCCTAACTACCAGCCTACTTCTCTGTTCCCATCTACAACAGACAACTCAAAAAAGCAGTCCATAAACACTTTTTTCAATTCCTCCTTTTCTAATCTCTATTGAACTTATTCTCCCTCCCCTCCATTAAACTGCCAAAATCACTAATGATATCTGTACGAGGCTAACATCCAGGGATTTTATGTATGTCTGTTTGAGACACCATCTTGCTGGGTAATACAGGTTGGCCTCAAACTCACTTTCTTCCTGTCTCTGCCTCCCGAGTGTGGGAATTATAGGGGTGTGCCACCACACCCGGCTAAGATTCAATTTTTCAAGTAAAGTCAAATCTTACTTGGCCTATTATCACTTTGGCAGATGATCATCCCTTCTTTCTAAATACATTCTTCGTGTGGCTTCTCAGAACATGTTCCCTTGGTTTTCCTCCCACCACCAGGGCGTGTCTCTCTCTCATCAATAAAATTTTGTATTATGGAAAGTTTCAAATGTGTATAAAAGCAAAGAGATTGTATAATGAATCTTCAAGTACATCTAATTTTAAAAATTTCCTACACTTGTACATTCTTTTTTCATAACCTTTGCTAGTTGCTCTGAATCTTGCCAACTTATTAAGGAATTCGCTAGCACCACGGCCTTAAAAACTCTTTCTGTCTTTAGCTACAACATTCACTCCTGGGGATGAAAGCAATCTTCTGTTTTGTGTGTGTGTGTTGCTTTGTTTTTTTGCAGTACGGGGGACTGAACCAAGGCCCGCATGCATGCCAGGCCAAGTGCTTTACTACTGCCACACTCTTAGCCCTTTTTAATCTGACACAGGGTCTTGCTAAATTGCACAGGCTGCCTCGGGCCTTGAATTTGTGATTCTACTGCCTCAGCCTTGCAAGTCGCTAGAATTAACAGGCATGGACCATGGCACTCGACTCAATCTCCTGTTTTTAAATACTAAAAACAGGCTGACAACTCCTAAATTTAAAACCCCGTCTCAAGCCAGGTATGGTGATACATGCTTGTAATCCCAGGAATTCAGAAGGCTAAGGCAAGAGGATCGTAAGTTTGAAGCCAGAGACAGCCTGCATAACTTAGATCGACTCAAAATAAAAAATTAAAAACAAGCTGGGAGAGCAGCCCAGTGGTCGAACAAAATATGTGCAAACCCAGTACCTTGCAAAATATGTGCAAGGTACTGGGTTCAACCTCTAAGTACTCAAAGATAAATAAATCCATAGACACCTAAATGTCTACAACCAAAACCCTCACTGACTTCATTCCCTCATCATCCCAAAGCCTTCTACATCTCAAACAAAAGAAACTCATTTCTTTCAGTAAAAATTTTAAATTATCTTTAATTCTCTTTCCTCTCATACCCTGTATCCAACCAATAATCAAACACTATTGGCTCTACTTTGAAAATATATCCATAAACAATCTCATCACCCTCACCAATATTTCTTGAACCAAGCTACAATACTGTCCCATCTCCTCAAACCAACAACTAACCATTAAAATGAACAGTTTTGACAACTATTAAGAAAAGCAAGTAAAAATTATTTACTGAGTCTTCATTTTATGGTTTGGATATGAAATAGCTCCACTAAAAGGCTCATGTGTTGAAGGCTTCATCCCCAGTTGGGGGCCCTACTGAAAGGTGACTGGATCATTAGGGTGCTAACTTCAGCAATGGATTAACTCACTGATGAGTTCCAAGTGACTGAGCTATTAGGAGGTAGGGCCTGGTTGGAGAAAGTAGATCACTGGAAAAGTGTCTTTCAAGGGTATATTCTGTCCCCAACCTCTTCCTTGCACTCTCGCTCACACACATGCACACGCCCTCTCTCTCTCTGCTTCTCAGCTGCCACAAAGTGAGCAGCTTTGCTCAGTCATGCCCTTCCTCCATGACGTACCTCACCACAGGTGCAAAAGCAATGGAGCTAGCTGATCATGGACTGAAACTTACTCTGAAACCCTGAGCCAAAATAAACCCTTCAACTACTTTTTCACAGCGACAAAAAGTTGACAAAAACATTTCATTTAACCATTTTTGTGTCAATTTTTAAGAAAAGCTGCTGCAACAAGGAACTCTACTCATTGTGTGTTTAAGAATGTCCATATGTCTATATGAGAAATATACCCATGTGGGAAAATAATTAGAGCTGAATCACCCTGTTAAGAAAAGGGTATATTACTATTCCCTCCTCCGTCAGCCCCTAAGATTCCTGGTGTATTTGATCTTTTTAAAATCCTGGCTCTTTACATGCCTTTTCTTTCTTTCTTGACAGTGTTGGGGATGAATCCAGGATCTTGTACATGCTAGGCAAGCACTCTACCACTAAGCTTTATCTCCAGCACTTTAACATGCCATTTTAATCCTGACAGCTACCTTGGGTGCACATGGCCCTTTTCTCCTAAAACATTTCTGATTTAAAATCTAAGAACTGTCATCACACATTTCAAATAACTTGTGTAATACTTTTATCTAGGCAATACAGACTGCATGTTCCATTAACTACAATTATCAAACAAACAGAACTCCCTGGTTTTTATCTCAGAGTTGTTAATTTTTCCTGAGAATTAAAAGGGCTCTAATACCTTGGTGCTGCTTTGATAATGTTGTCCACACGTAGAATCACCTCTGCTGCTTCAGCTGCACTCAAGAGAACCTGTCGCTTCACCTGGAAACTTTCTGTTATACCCAGTATTGCCATATCTCCAATGGTACCTTCCTTCATATCTGAAATTAAAGGTATTTATTAAACAAGTAGCTGTTTAATAACTAAACCATCAAAACATCTCTAATGATTTATAACTGAACCTGTTAAATAAAGATTACAACTTGTTCTAACTACTTGATTTAGTGAGTAGATCAGCCCATAAAAACACTCAAGGACTCTGCTGAGCACCTATATTAACAAAGCAATAATGTCAAATGAAAAATTATATAAACACTAGATCCTTTATATTATTAATGTTCTACCTATCTTTATACCTATAAAATCACTGTAGAAAATTTGCTTATCACAAGCTACTATGGAATCCTAATATGACAAGAATTTAAGTCATCTACTTCATTTTTCATTCTCATGAGAATGTCACTTCATCTTCCAACAGATGATTAATTGGCTGTCTTGTTCAATGATAAGATTACCTACCTCAGTACTAAGGCTATTCCTGCAATGTCCTGCAGTTTATCAGAAAATTTTTCAGTCTAGATTAAATCTGCTTCATTGGCCACTTTTATCTATATATTAGAAATCTGCACTCAAGATTGTCTCAAAATAGATTTAAACACAATCAGGAGTGAACAATGCATGTACCTGAAGAAATAGAATTCAAACTTATTTCAGAATTTAAATATTACTTATGTGACAAACTAGTCACAAGCCCTCTAACTAGTTTTATACCTCTTATGGTAATGCTGAGAATATGAAAACATAATCAGCTTATATAATAGTTACAATAGCAAAGAACACAGGAATCTTTCAGTTATCTTGAGAACTTTTACATCCCAAAAAAGAAGAACGCTTGAAGAGAGTTACTTTTAACAACTACTACAGAGTTCCACTTGGTTTCTTACCCAGTCCAGCAGTTACATTGCCTTCACTATGAGCTGCTCGGAGCTGTGCCACCAGATCTGCACTGTCATAACCTGCATTGTCAGCTATAATGGTTGGCAACTATAAAATGAAGATGACAAGTTATTACCTACTCTATTATGAAAACCATTAATTTACTCATACCTTGCAAAATAACTTTTTAAATTATATATTTGGAAACAATGTACATTCTACTTCCTTTTTTTGGCTGTCAGGTTTTCTTTTTTCTTTTCTTTTTTGAGGAGACAGGGCCTTACTACACAGCCCAGGCTGGCTTTGAACTCCCAATTTCCTCCTGCCTCAGCCTCCTGAGCACTGGAACAACAAGTGTACATCACCACACTCAGCTGTGTGCTTCCTTTTAATTACTGTTCATGAAGAGTATAAACTCCAGAATTAAATGTCTAAATGGTACAAAATAATTCATTTTCTTCAATCCACAGAAATGACCATTTTCTGGCTAAAATAGATGTAAAAGCCACAACATTTAAATTCAGGTCTTTTATTTTTATTAGCTTACCATTCTCAGTGCTTTAGCGTAAGACTCCATTGCAACAGCTTCTTTGCCTGGTGTTCTGTTGGCGAGCTGTGTCACAGCATGAGCCATCAGCATCTCTGAACAGCCTTTGAAGTAAAATGCCAATAAAATATTGTTATTCTTAGTTTTCTCCAAGACACTGAATTACTGATTTCCCATAAGATATGTCAAGCATTTTAAAATTAAGTGCAAAGACAATATAATTAGTTTCTATAAGAACCAATAAAATCATTTATGAGTCAGACTATACAGTGTTTTAATTATTTTCCAAATGCTCACCTCCTCCATAAACTGTTCTAGGATCCTTTACAGTCTGGGCGAGAACACAAAGAGCATCATGTAAAGATCTTTCTGCTTCATCTAAAATTTGCTGGGTAGCACCACGCAAAACAATGGTACAAGCCTCACCTAAAGTTAAAACATAATATTCTTACATCATGGTGACCACCTAGTCATAAAATCACAAAACAGTTTGCCTTCCATTATTTATGTATGCAATTATTATTGGATTTTGAAAGCTGGTGTGTCTCCCATTCCTTTTTCTTTCAAATAGTTCAAGAAAAAACTATGCAGAATTTACACTCTTCACAAAGACAGCAAATATGAAGTTGACTTGAAGAGACTGCAACTAACCATCTATCATACCTTTTCAAGAGCTAAGACTTAGAAAATATCATCTTTTTCTTTCCCCTTAATAGAGCCCAGCAGGGATTTAGACACCTCAACCAAGATCTACATAATTGCTTACCAAGGGCAACCCCAGAAAAGTGGATAAGTTTGTCTTCTCCAATCATGACTTCCTCAATAAGTTTGCAACTTCCAAGCTTCACCAGTTCTGGGTGGTCAAAGGTAGAGGCAATTTCACCACCTATGAACATAAATATTAATTAAATGCAAAATGGGTTTAAAATTTGTTTTCTAACAAGTAATAATGGATAGACTATATCTTAACATTTAAAACTGATTGCTTACTATGTTAGGCACTCTTTAAGTACTTCAGCTATACTAACTTCACAACAGCCCTATGAGATAGATTCCATTATTACCCTTTCTGCAAATGGCAAAACAAAAACAGAGAGAGAGAGAGAGAGAGAGAGAGAGAGAGAGAGAGAGAGAGGTTTAATTAATTATCTAAGGTTACAAGGCTAGTACAAACTGAAGCTGCAGGCCGGGCGTGGTGACACACACCTGTATGCCTGTAATCCCAAGCAGCTTGGGAGGTGGAGGCAGGAGGATCCCAAGTTTGAGACCAGAGGAAGTCTGCATAACTTAGCGAGACCCTGTCTCAAAAAGTGAAAAAAAAAAAAAAAAAAAAAGGGCTGGAAGTGCAGCTCAGTGGTCCAACACTTGCAAACCATGCAAGTGCGAGGCCCTGAGTTCAACCCGCCAAAAAAAAAAAAAAAACTGAAGCTGCAGTTCACATCCCTATAGTGTGCCTTCAGATATGCACACACCCTGTGCAATATTATCTCCCGAAAGTTAAAAATGATATGTAAAATATTTACCTGTAAGTCTGAATTTAAATTCAGGTTCTCTTCTGAATCCAATCTAGAAGGCTAAACATTTTGTTTTGTTTTTGAGTGCCTCACTATGTAAGTCCAGCTAGCATCAAACTCACAATCTTCCCTTAATCTCTCTAGTGCTAGGATTACAAGGGTGTACCACTATGATTGGCTATAAGACTTTTCTGGTAGACCCTTCCATTGAACAACATGAAAATATTTGACTACCCCTACTATATTAACTCTTTACTTTCTGGACTATTTACAATAAAAGGCACTTGAAATCTAACTCAACAAATAAAACTTCAGAAAACCCACGCATACTGGAAACTTCAGAGCAAATTTAATGAGACATCGAAAAAATACATTCATTCTGGTTGTGTCTTTCTATTCCTATGTTCTCTCCATCTCACACAGTAACTGAATTGGTCAGCCACTTCCTTTCCTTAAGAAAAAGTTAGGTTTCCATTTTAAATATCTTTCTATTTCTAGCTAATTACTCTTTTTCTCTTTTAACAATGTGGATTCCATATATGGTCAATCAACTCTTCTTTTCCAACTCATCATGAATTGGCCAAGTAATCAATGTTCCATTATGTATTTATTTTAGAATAAAACTATTAAAATAGACTCTGGTCTTCTAAACTTTCCTAATTTATACTTATAATGCATGTAGTTAAAGTTCTTTTTACTTATAGTTGACATTTCCATAGACTGCTGTGTTCTAGATATGACACAAAAGATCCTTGGGTATACATAATATCCAAAAATAAGACTAGCTGGGCTTATGAGAATTTTCACTTCATCCTTCTATACCTGCTTACATTTCATGACATTTGTAAAGACCCAATCTCTCAAACTTGACAACAGAGGTCCTAGGGATAGGAATCACCATGTAGTCAGCTTCATCACAACTGGTATACTTGGTGCAATAAATTATCTTTCGGATATATGCAGCAATTTCATGGATTATACCCTTACGGTATCAGTTTATCTCATGAATGTGATACCACTGATATGTATTTTCTTATGTATTTTCTTGCATTAAAGAACAAACGACATAAACATGAGCATTATCATGTTTTATGTGTTACGTAAGGCCTCAAGTACACCATGGCCCTTCCAAGTAATTAATGAACGAAAAGTGTTCTTTAGGTCAGAGAAAGATTATGCTTCTCAAATTACTAAAAATGACTTGTAAGAAATCATTCTGGGATGAGATGAAGTTTACTCTCCAAATGTTGTTGTTGTTGTAGTTAGGTACAGTCAAGTCGGTATCCAAATCATAGCGACCCTCATAGGGCTTTCAATGGCTATTTCGGAATTGCCTTGGGAGTGGATTGCCAGGCCCTTCTCCCGTTTTTGTGGTGCTGGGAATTGAACTCGGGACCTCAGAGACTGCAGCACAGCGCTCTACCAAACTGAGCCAAATCCCAGCCCCTCCAAATGTTAGTACATTTTAATTTCTTCTAATACGCATGGCATTTCCAAACTGAAAACAGCAGTCCTAGTATCTCACATCTTAAAACCAAGGTCTCCTTAATTCTCATTCCCAGATTCCAAACCAAATTTCCAACTTACTCATTTCCAAAGACTTAAATGAAATATAGGTGATAAAAGTTAAAAACAATTTTCAGGACTGGTGATTGAACCCAGAGCACCTCATGCATGCTAGATAAGTAATATACTGTACCCCAGCACCTTTTTTTATTTTGAGACAGGGTCTCAATGAATTTCACAGGCTGCCTCTAGCCTCAATCTCACCTTCCTCCTGCTTCAGCCTTCCAAGTTGCTGGGATTACAGATGTGTGCCCATGTGCCTGGCCATAAATTTAGTTTCTTAAGGGCTAAAGATTATTCTAAAACACATTACCACAATAAAAAGTAAACAAGCTGAAAGGCATATTTGATTTGTAAATACAATAGCCATTCAACACAACTAGAATTATGTTACTCATCTCTCTACTGAAGGGTACTGGTATTGGAATATACAAACTTTCATCAAACATCGTTGGATTGCTTCACTGATTTTAGTATTTATTAAAAACCTTTTAAAAATTAACAAAAGCAATGTTTAAGTACAAGGTAAGTACTTGACTCACTCTCTGCCACAAAATGTTCCCATAAAAGTTACTATAACTATACTACATACAGGGCATAAAGCATTCACCTACTCTGCAATAGATATAAACTAGGTAAGACTCCTTTTAAAGCTCTAGTTTCTTTAGACTATGTTTAGAAAACTAGTTTAAGAGTCTGTGAGGAAAGATCTACTACCTTTAAAATAATACAACAAAATTGGGCATGGTGGTGGCAAGCCTATAATCCCAGCAGATGGGAGGCTGAAGCAGGAGGATCAATGCAAGTATGAGGTCAGCCTGGTCTACACAGTGAGTTCCATGCCAGCCTGGGCTGCACAGTGAGATCCTGGCTCAAAAAACAAAAATGAAAAAAAACAAAAACAAAAACAAAAAACAAAAATACAAACAAAACAGCAACAACAACAAAATGAAACCTATAGCTATGGCAAACTTGCTATTGTAACTTGACATATATGTTAAACATCCCTAAACCAACAAGTCAAAATCTGGAAGTTTCTCAGCACCAATCACACCAGTGGAAAATTCTACACCTGACCTAATGAGATGAGTCAGTCAAAATGCAAGTACACTCAAAATATTGTATGAAATACCTTCAGACTGTGTATAAGGTGTATATGAAACATATGAATTTAATGTTTAGGCTTGGGTCCTAAGTACAAATTATCTCATTATGTTTATCCAAATATCCCCAAATCCAAAAACCCTAAAATGCAAAACACTTCTGGATCCCAAACATTTTAGACAAGGAAAAGTCAACCAGTATTAAAAATAAGGTATCCAAAAGTATAATTCAGATTTCAGTGTAACTGTTTAGACTCTATGCTCTTTAAGGGAATGTCTGAATCGCATATAATAATGCTCAATAAATCCAAGAATGACTAAAAATTAATGGCTTTTTCCATACCTGTGACAAGAGCGAGGCGTTCCACACCTGCAAAATCTGCATGCTCAATAGCCATGACACCAGCAGCACCAAAGAGCTGTTCAGGATAATTATAAATTAATTGCCTGAAAATAAATAAAATAAAAACATGCTCAGAACTGTTACTTATCAAGGTAAAACTATGTTAGACTACAAAACAGGGAGACTTCACTTCATGGGAAATTTTAAAACACAAATTAGAATAAGCTACCATTTCTCATCTATACAATGCGTAATTTCAACACTAATGTATCCATGCTAGCATTAGTAACAGGTGTTTATTACATTGCTATTGTTCCTTGGAAGCAAAGATGGCTAGATTGCATCTTACATATTTTGGACATGTCGTCAGGAGGGAATAATCCCTGGAGAAGGATATCATGTTTGGGAGAGTGGCAGGTCAATGAAAAAAATGAAAACCCTCAACTAGATGGATTGACACAGTGTCTTCAACAATGGGCTTAAACACAAATAAGATTGTATGCCTGGCCCAGAATCAGGGAGTGTTTCGTTCTGCTGTACATAGGGTCACTGTGAGTCAGACCTGACTTGATGGCACCTAACAACAACAACATTGACTATATAAACTGGTCCCTATGTTGTACACTTTAATTCCTGGTAATCTACATCAATAAAATTAAATGTTAATAATCTTAATAAAGCTATCTCTAATAGTTTTTATGTAAAACGGTACCCCTTTATTTGCAGCTTCGCTTTCCTAGGTTTTATTTACTTGTGGTCAACTGAGGTCCAAAATTTTATATGGTAAATTGCAGATGTAAACAATCATTAGTTTTAAATTACACCTTATTCTGAGTTGTTGTTGTTGTTGTTGTTGTTGTTAGGTGCCCTTGAATCTGGTCCAATTCACAGCAACCCTATGGTCAGCCTGGTCTACACAGTGAGTTCCATGCCAGCCTGGGCTGCACAGTGAGATCCTGGCTCAAAAAACAAAAATGAAAAAAAACCCAAAAAAACAAAAAAACAAACAAACAACAACAACAACAAAATGAAACCTATAGCTATGGCAAACCTGCTATTGTAACTTGATGTATGTATATGTTAAATATTCTTAAACCAACAAGTCAAAATCTGTAAGTTTCTCAGCACCAATCCACACCAGTTGAAAATTCTACACCTGACCTAATGAGATGAGTCAGTCAAAATGCAGATACACTCAAAATATTGTATGAAATATTTGTTCTGACAACAAAACAAAACACTCTGACACTGAGCCATGCCCAGCACTATGTCAGTGCTTCTCTGCTATTCATAGGGCTCTCAATAGCAGATTGTTTCAGGAGTGGACTGCCAGGTCCTTCTCCCTATCCTACAGCACCTGGTATTCCAGGTAGCCTGATAAAATCTTGCACTGTCCTGCTGTATTACCCAGGATGTGAATCATCCTTTTGTCCAGCATATCCATGCTACAAAGCCTACCCACCTGTTAAGTCATTTAGTCACCATCTAGGTTATAAAACTAAGAAGGCACCTTAGTGCTTGTGTTTTAGCAACCCTTACATAGCCTAAAATCCTGTCAATGCCTAAGGAACTCATCTCACTTCATCTCACCACATAAGCACTCTACCATCTCACATCATCACAAGAAAGGTGAATATGGTAAAATAAGGTACTCTGAGATGGGGCAGAGAGGTAAGATCAAGACTACATTCACATAATGTCTATTATTGATATCATTACTTATTATTGCTTTTGTTAATCTTACTGTGGTTCATTCACAAATAACATTATATCATCATAGGCATGTATGGAAAAAACATAGTATCTAAAGGCATCCATCCACTAGGGTTCTTGGGGGGCTGGGATTTAGCTCAGTTGGTAGAAAGCTGTTCTGCAGTCTCTCAAGTCTCGGGTTTGATTCCCAGCACCGCAAAAATGGGAGGACATGGCAATCCCGGAACAATCAGCCATTGAAAACCCCATGAGGGTCGCTGAGTCAGACAGGACTCCACTGGCACCTAACAACAACAGGGCTCTTGGAACGATAGTATCCTCTGCAGACAAGGAAACTTACTGTGGTACACTAAATGTCTACCACGAGTTTGTGTGAACCATAGCTCATTGATTATGATAATCTGTAAATGAATAAAAATGTGTTACAGCTTCTAAATGACATCATTAATTTTATAAAGCATTCAACATGAAGTACTTAGATAAGTTTTCCTAAGAAAAAAATCATTTCTTAGATTACAAGTAATATTAACACAAGTACAAACCTGTTAATAAAGCAATTTATTCCATGCTTAAGAATACGTTCAACTTTCTCTTTCATTTTTTCCTTTTCTGCATGCTCTATTTCTGCAACCTTTGCCGTAGAATCAACTCTCACCCGAGAACCAAATATCTAAGACAAAGAAAGATATAATACAGCATAGGTTTCATTACTCTTAAAGAAATCCACAGCATATTTCAACACTTACAAACATATGAATATGTGTGTATATATACATTCAGATATATATTCTAAGCTTTTTAGCACAACTGATCCTAGGTTGTAACTGCAATCAGCCATTAGAATTTCAAAAAATGTAGCTATGTACCTTTATTTTGTCAGTATCCATTCCAGTATTTGCAATAAGAATTTTAGCATTTTCAATTCGTTTTGGTTGATTTACTCCAATTTTTTTATCCAACAGAAAGCCTATAAAGATAATGTATAGTAAATATTTCAAGGCTGCATTAGTAAATCATAAAGCTATCTGCTTTATCAAATTACTAATTCAAGGAATGCATTTAAGTTCAACTTGCCAAGTTCCTAGAACCTATGAGCATTCCATTAGAGCAGTGGTCACAAAAATCAACTTATCAATTATTTAAATGAAAAATATGACAGCACAGCACAAATAGAAGTAAACATAGTAACTATGAAACTTCTGTTTCAGATATATACTACAGAAAAACCAACAAAAGAGAAAACAAAGGTGTAAAGATTCAGACACAGAGGATATTTCTAGAAATTATTGAACTTTTAAAAAAAAACGAGGCTAGTAGGAAAATGGAAATATAATGAACAATGAAGTCAGACATACTTGGCCCCAATCAGGCCTCTGCTGCTTTATAGCTTATGGTTGACTATCAACCACCGATACTCAAATGAAAACAGGAAATAACCACAGATACAGACACTAGTTACCAGTGTACTCTCATTGATTTGGTGCCATCGTAAGAACCCAATACTGCCTACCTTTCCAGGCTTCTTTTAGATGCTTAAGAATCTGCTCTCTTCAGTTAAATCTAATCTTCATCAAGTTCATCACTGTGAGGACTAAAGGACTAAACTTCCTATTATAAAGCCTGGCACAGAGCAGACATTTGAGAATGGTGGCTGCTTGTGCTACCATCCCTGTTTTAATCATACTTCCCTATTATCAACTCCTATTAGAAATATTCCACAGCACTTGCATATAAATTTAACCAAAAATATTTTCACAATTATGGTAGTGTTAAAAAAACATGACATGCAGCAAAACCAGGATTCTATACCAATAGCAAAAAGAAGTTGCAAATTATGATTTAATCCGTATTTTCTTTCTCTATATAGAGAATCCTTGTGGTTTCTATAGACCAAGAATACAATGTGAAAATCCTTTGAAAATCTATGCTCACCAACTATAGTATTAGGAAAATAGCACTTACTAAATGTAGTTACTAAGATTCATTTATCAGTCTTTAAGAACTATCCCCACACACCATATGCAAATATTTGTCAATTTCGAGAAATTTAAACTTTTTTTCCCCACAGTACTAGTGGGTTGAACTCAGGACCTCACAAATGCTATGGAAGTGCTCTTCTACTAGCCATTTTCATTTTTTTGAGACGGAGACTCTCTGAGTTGTGCAAGATGCCTCTGGCCTTCAAACCTTGATCCTCCTGCCTCAGCCTCTCAAACTGTTGGGATTACAGGGATGTAGCATGATGCCTGGCTTAAAAATTTTCTTCTTCAAAAGAAAGAACGTTTATCCTCAATCACCTACTAAAAAAATTATTTGATTTACTCAGAAGATCTTTTCTGGAGAACACATGTAATCCTGAAAAAAGTATCATTTGAATAGTTGTCCTCTAATAAAAGAAAACTAACTTCTCTTCAGGGGCTAGAGTTTTGCTCAGTTGGCAGAGTGCTTGCTCTGCGCTCTCTGAGGCCCTGGGCTAAATCCCCAGCACCACAAAGTGGGAGAAGGACCTGACAACCCACTCCCAAAACAATCAGCTATCAGAAACGTTATAAATAGCAAAGAAGCATGGACATAATGCCAGACACGGTAGTGAGGGTTTCATTCTGATATAAACAGGGTCTTTATGAGCCAGACCTGAATCGAAGCACCTAACAACAAGAACCTGTATTCAAGACTACAAATGACACAAAGTAATATCTAGAGATTATTGAGAAAATGCTGGAATGGTGTGGAAAGACAAAGCACAATGTTGATGTAATTGACAGAAACTACTGCAATATGACTCGGCCTTAAAAACAATTTCTCTGGCTTTATAAAGTATCACTGGTCCCTCTGAACTAAAAACACCATTGCTCAGTATTCAAATTTCAGGAGCTGACTAAAGTTTCTTTCCCATATTCAACACATACTTACCTTCATCTAAATAGGAATCTGCCAGGCTTCCTCCTAGCTTCTTGATGACATGAATCGCCTCTAGATTACCAGAACCTTTCAGTCTAAGAACAGCTTCTACAGCTAATTTAGTAAAGTGGTCCTTGTGATGCGTAAGAAGTTTTGAAGATAATGTTGTTCCTGCAATATTCATTAAATCTTGCCGGAATTTGATTTCATCAGAACTAAAAACCAACCAAACAAAAATGTGCCTGTTACGAAAATATTTATCCATATTTATCAACCCTACTTTACTTTTAAAAATTTGTCTAGCCATTCTTAAATCAAAAGGTACTTTTACCCAAACCAGTCAGGTCTCTAAATCATATGAAAAGAATTAAACCTCAGCACTAATCAAGAAATGTACATTAAAGAGCATTGTCCTCTGAGCCAAAATACCAAAGGTAGTGGCACAAGCAAAGGATTGCCAACTTTTATCAAGAACAAGGAGAAACCACCATTGTCATACAGCTAGATAGAGTGTAAATAAATTTTTTCTGGAGATTATTTGGCAATGTACATAAAAGTACCTTAAAACACATACAGCCCATTGGACCCAGCAATTACATCTGAAAACTTTTCTTGGGTAACAAATTTGCCAATTATAAAGCTTAAAATTATGAAAAACATTAATCTCTAAGTACAGATAAAGAAATTACACTAGTCATAGAAATTACACTTGTCATATATTCAAGCATATAAAGCTTTAAAACTAATGTTACAGCCTGGGAGATGTAGCTCAATGGTAGAGCATTTGCCTAGCAGGCACAGGGCCCTGCATTTGAGCCTCAGGACCACAAAATAAACCAACAAATACCATAAATAATACTGCAGAGAATATCAATACCCAGAAATGTACCTGATATCTAAGTTTAAAAAAAGTTAACAAGCCAAGTGTGGTGGCACACACCTGTAATACCAGCACTCAGGAGGGTGACGCAGGATTGCATGTTCAAGGCCAACCTGTGCTATGTGGTGAGACCTTGTCTCAAAAAACAACAAAAAAGAAGTTGAAAGACCCTCTGTACAATATGATACTATTTGTTTTGTTCACATGTTTAATCTGATTACTCAACCTTTCACTTTAGTTGCTATCTCTGGAGGATTATACTGGTTTGACTGCTGGGGCGCGCACGTTTGTATGCTTTTCTCAGTGTTCTCTAGGTTAAATTTTCAGAACAGTAGTATTTTGGTATACCAACCCATGATCAACTGCAGAAGTCAAGAGAGCCTCTCTTGCAGCCTTTGTGGCTTCTCTCCAACCCGCAATAATAGTCTGTGGGTGAATCTTTTTTGCAATTAAAGATTCTGCTTCCTATTAATAAATTATACAAGTAAAGGTTACAAAGGATTATTATTTCTGATACTCAAATCCACAATATCAAAAAAAACCCCATGAAATAAGGTGAGAGTTGTTCATTTACTCTTACCCTTAGTAATTCTGCTGCTAATACAGTAACAGAGGTAGTGCCATCACCAACTTCGTCATCTTGAACCCTTGACATATCTAGGAAAAAAAAATTAGCTATGAACTCAAAATTACTTCTCTCTAGCTAAGTTCTTCACAAACACCCACTTCCAATCTAAATCTCACTTATCTAGGTTCCTCATCTGAAAGTTTATGGGGAACTTTTAATACCCAGACTCTTCCTATTTCAAATGACATTTTTTCCAGGATTACAAATATTCTCCTGGAAGGGTCTTATATATAGTCTGAACACATCCCCCAAAGTTCACATGTTGAAAATGTAATCCTCAATTAATCTTTTTGTTTTGCTTTGCCTGTTTTTTGAGACAGGGTTTCACTGTGTAACCCAGGTTGGCATCAAACTCACATCAATCCTCCTGCCTCAGGCTCCCAAGTGCTGTGATTGCACCATGCCCAGCTCCCAATCCATCTTTTTCTCTCTCTCACCCACATGACGCCTTCTGTCATGTTATGGCACAGCAAAAATGCCCTCACTAAACATGGCCCCTTGACCGTGGATTTCCCAGCCCCTAGAACTATGAGACAAATAAACTTCTACTATTTATCAATTACCCAGCCTGTGGTATCTAGTATAGCAGCACAAAACGAAGATAACCACCAACAGATATCAGTTAAAGTAGTGAAGTCAACACAGTCTGTTAGAAAATAAGCTAAAATGTTAACAAAATAGTATTTCCAGACTCACCAACTAAAACTTTAGCTGCTGGATTGTCAACACCAATGTTTTTTAGAATAGTGGCACCATCATTGGTTACCATCAGAGAAGCATCTCGTCCACTGCTTAAAAGAATTTTGTCCTAAAAGAAACATTTGTCTCAAGTTAAGATCTAAGTTCACATGGAAGAATGCATGGAAGAATACTGCCCAGAAGTAGCATGGATAGCCACTGGCCATCATGTTTTCAATGCATGTATCTCATACCCAAACCTTGATATCATCCCTAGAAATACTAGAACCACGGGGATATACAACTAGGTTTGTTTTTTCAGCACAATGAGAGAGAAAACAATAGAAACTAATCAAGTATCTATCAGTAAAATTATAACCAAGCTACAGAATACTGTTTGCCAGTTAAACAAGCAATATACCTAGTATACTGAAAGGAATTTAAAAGAGCAAGCTACAGAGCAAGTACATACATACAAATCACACATACATATATAACAAAACAGTATCTGTTACACAGAATATAAATGAGAAAATATATGAGACAGAAAATAAACACATGTATGGAACTGAATAGAAAAATACCAGAAAGATGTACATCCAAATGCTAACACTTGTTATCACTGGGAAAGGGCATGAGACGGGGAGGGTGACCCAGGGGGATTTGGATTTTTAGCATGAAAAATACATTTACTTTTTATAATTAAATTTTAAAGATTGAAAAAAGCATAAAAGACTGTTATTAACTATATCCCCACTAAATACTTTAATCTCAACTTGTAAAAATTCCTATTTTTCTTACCATGCCCTTGGGTCCCAAGGTGCTCTTTACCAAATCTCCAATGGCGATGGCACCAATAAAAGAAGACTAGAGTAAAAATCAAGAGAGATGGTCAGAATTTTGTAGTCTTAGGGAAAAGTAAAGTTTTGTGTTTAAAAGAATTAGGGAGACCACGCTTACCAGACGAGCTGTCTCTGCTCGCTCTTCATCAGCTCCAGCCTTGAAGATGTTAACAGGTGCAAGAGAAAGGGACGCCTAAATTGGAAAAATCAAGAAACGCTAATTTTGAATATCAATACTCCTTAACGCATATACTTAGGTGTCTTCCACTAGACTTACAAGTAGATATCTAAGAGAAAATTGACAACACAGTAATTTCAAACAAATGAAAAGCTCATTGTGGGAGTAGGCATTTCCTTAAATGGAAAGGACAGACTTACAGGAGAACACCCAAAGTACAAATGACACAACAGGGATTGACTGGACTTGAGGCAAAACTAAAGACAACGTTAAACTGAGGTTAAGGCAGGCAGAGTGCACGCCACGCGCCTGACGACAGCCAGGCACCGGTCCTCCATCTTCTCCATCCAGCGGCTCCTCCCCCTCCCGACAGGTTCCGCCCCTACGGGAGGGCGGGGTTGGTCGGGCACTAGAAATTTCTTCGCTTGGAGTCGCGCCGGGGTCACGGGGGTGCTAATGTCCCACAACTGAAAGGCCGAATGGAAAGAGATACTGGCCTTCCTCCTAGACCGCAAGGAAGGCTCCACCGTTGGCCTGGCGCAGGCCTCACGCTGCGGCCCGCGCCATGTGCAGCGGGCCGGGGAGACAGACACAGGGAGCCCGAGACGCTGGGAGGTCTGAGGGAACCTGGCCTCAGGACACAGCGGGGCTGGGGTAGGGACAGGGATAGGGGGCAGGAGGCCAGACGGCAAGGCTCACCATGCTTCCGAATAGGTCGGCACACAAACGAAACCCTCACGACTCGCACCCGGGAGACAGCGGGTGGGGGAAAAGAGGAAGCCGGAAGTGACGATACACGTTCTACCGGAGGGGGCGGGGACCGTTCTACGCGCCCCTATAGCCAGCCGCCGCTTCCCCCAGGGGACTATGAGTGGAGTCCGGTGGGGCGGAAACGCGGCTCTACGCACTGGATGGGGTGGGGCCTGGGCTCGTGCTCTTCGCACTGCAGCATCCACCCTTCGGGACCAGAGCGCTGGAAGCTCGGAGTAGAATCTTCGAGCACAAAGACGCTGCTCCATGGGGCTTTCCGCAGCAACGGAGTTCATGCTCATAATTTTTCTTGTTTAAAATCTGTTTTTTAAAGTTTTGTTTCAAAGTCTCATGTACCCAGTTTCACGTATAGCATACTAATAGTGAAAAACATAATTTACCTACTTCATTTCCTGTCCTGAGTCAGCCACTTTTAATTTCTTTCTTTTTTTATGATTTACTAGCATATTCCTAAATAATGTTGCTATTTTAATTTTAAACATTATTACAAGGAAAGATTTCCTTTCCTTTTATTGAATTTTAAAACACTTTCTAATTGGATGTTGACTGCCCAGAAGGACAAGTCTTGTGAACTCTGGCGGAAACTCTTTAGTTTTGCTCTGTTTACTCATTTCAGGAGATTTTGCACTTGTCATTTTTTTACCCTCCAATTGTAGAGATAACTAATGTGCTCTTAAATGCCTTTTTGAGATCAAGATCTAATACTTAAGTTTATTAAAAACAAACTAGAGCCAGCCTCTGGTGCAGTCCTGTAATCCCAGCCACTGGGAAGGCTGAGGCAGGAGGATCTCAGATTGGAGGCCAGAGGTAGCCTATACTATTAAGACCTTGTCTCAAAAGGGGCTGGAGATGCAGCTCTGTGATGAGGGGCTTGCCTACCATGCACAAAGTAGTACCCTAAGGTGTCTTAAGAAAAACTTCTTGGATTGATTGATTGCCACAGAGTCTTGCTGTGTAACTCAGACTGGCTTCAAACTCACTATTTAGCCTAAGCAGATCTTCCTGTCTCAGCCTCCCAAGTGCTGGGGTTACAGGCATGCACCACCATATCCAGGTAAGCACCTGGATTTTTGATAATTGCTAACATGGAGAAGTATTTTTGATTTTTAGTTGTTTTTATACTCAGATGTAAGTAGGTTTATTTCCACTAGGTGTTGGCAAATTATGGAGACTCAAATTCAAACCTGTCAATGGTTTTTGTATGGCCCAAAGGATGGTTTTTATATTTAAGTGGCTGGAAAAAAAAGTAAAAAGAATGTCTTGTGACACATTAAAATTATATGAAATTCATCTTTTGGATTCCACGAGGCTTTGCTGGAGCCAGGCATATTCATTTATTTTTACACTGTCCCAGTAAAATAGCAGAGTTATGATACAGAGTAGTTATGATAAAGTGTATGGGCCCACAAAGCTGAAAATACTTAACTAATTCTTTAAAGAAAAAGTTTGCTGACTCTAGTCTATGCTATTTTTAAGGTCCAAGCTGAAAATTGGTGTTCAGGCTGGACAAATTATTTTAAATCTACCAAGAGTTTTTTTGTATTTTGGAGGAAAATGTCTTGTTCTTTAGGAAAATATTTCAATAGGCAGATCACAAATGGCCTTGGGGAATAAGAGCAGGCACAATGAAAAACTAAGATCCTGCACAACATTGATAAACCACATACCAGGAGATAGCTATCATTATGTTCTATGGATGCAGGCAAGCCTGAGACGGGAGGTGATGGGAAAATCAACATCCCCTCCTTTTTAGGCTATGGAGGAGTAGGTTGAACATAGATTCAAGCCCTTCCATTTTGTGAATCTGAGCCTGGGGGCAGCCAGAAGCCTCCTATGATGGGATTCTTGGGAATTTGCCTTTTATCTCCAGTGTATGTTTCGACCCTTCCTCCTTTCCCACCTCCCCTCCTTTGCTACCTCTCCTACAACATAGAGGTTCAACACACTCAGCTTGTGGGAACAGGCTGCATGGGTTTGAATTTCAACTCTTTTTACGTACTAGTTTTCTAATCTCAGGTGGGTTACGTAAGTTTTTTGAATCAGTTAATTGAAAACCATATCAGAGATTAGCTGAATTTACTACATTACCCAAAACCTACCTCTTTTAGCTTTTTATAATTGGATAGCAATTTGTATTAGATGGATTACAGGGCCTAAGGATGCAGTGAGACCTCAGAAGTCCATGTTTCCACTCTCTCCTTGCATATTTCCCCTCCTCTTTGCTCCTTGGGTAGTGTTTCTCTTACCTCTCTCCCATCCCTCAGTCTCTGTGACCCTCTCCTCTGACTCCCTCAATCACCTGTCTTTCCTTTAGTATGAAGTAGCTTTCAATAAATTGGCTTTTCGTTAATTGGCCAGCTTCCAGTTACATCACCATGATGTCTGACTTTCCTAGTGTTTAAAGGAGATAATACTAGTATCTGTCTCACCAGAATGTCACCATGATTATATTGCTTAGAACAGTGCCTGACCTACCGTAATCTCTAAATTTAGGTCAACTATTATTCCATTAT
>VMDO01003619.1:28457-55396 GCA_007922755.1 Pedetes capensis
GGGCTGGGATTTAGCTCAGTGGGTAGAGCGCTGCGCTGCAGTCTCTGAGGCCCCGAGTTCAATTCCCAGCACCACAAAAATGGGAGAAGGGCCTGGCAATCCACTCCCAAGGCAATCCCGAAGCACTCAGCCATTGAAAACCCTATGAGGGTCGCTATGAGTCGGATACCGACTCGACGGCACCTAACAACAACAACATTATTCCATTAAACATTATGGATTTGAGCCAGGCACGGTGGCGCACACCTGTAATCCTAGTGACCAGGGAGGCGGAGGCAGAGGCAGGAGGATTACAAGTTGGAGACCAGAGGCAGTCTGTGTAATTTAAAGGGACCCTGTCTCAGAAAAGTAGGAAAAAAATGGGCTGGGCATGCAGCTTAGTGGTACAGCACTTGCAAAGCATGCAAGCACGAGGCCTTGGATTCAACCCCCCGTAACACCCCCCCCCAAAAAAAAATTGTGGATTAGACTGGGTGTGTGTGCCATGATATGGAAAGCACTATGCTGTTAGGAGCCTGCAGCCATGGCCCTGTGGCATCCAATCCCATTAGATTTCAGAAGCTAAGTAGGGTCGGGCCTAGTTAATATCTGGATGGGAAACCACCTGGAAACACTAGGTGCTGTAGGCTTGGGAGACTGACCTGGCAACCCACTCCCAAAAATCAATCCATCATTGAAAACCTCATGAACAGCAGAGAAGCACTGACAATAGCGTTTCGCCTGTTGTACACAGGGTCGCTATGTGTCGGATACCGACTGGATGGCACCTAACAACAACACGCTGTTGTTTGGTGCTGTGGAGTCGGGTTTGTTTTGGGATTGCATTTCCAGTGGCTGATTGTTTTGGGATTGCTTTGGAGGCGATTGCCACATCCTTCTCCTGTTTTTGCATTGCTGGGGATCGAACCCTGGTCGTCAGAGTGCAGCACAGCACTCTACCAACTGAGCTAAACCTCAGCCCCATGGAAAGCACTATAGCATAACACTCTTTGATGGCTAGAGGTGGTTTAGGGACAAGGATGGAATCACTGCCTGGAGTGATATAACTGAAGTGATACAACAACCAGAACAGGCAGGGAAGCCATAAGTCCACAGTCACCATGAGTCAGGGTCCATTCAGAATCTTACTGTTTGGATAGCAGTGAGGAAGTTGGAAACTTGGTAATATCCATATATCATGCACAATTCTGACACTTGGTGTAGTTTGCCAATGGGAACAGGACACATGAGTCTTAGAGATTAAGGCCAAGATCATCTTTAAGGTAAGCCAATGAAATGTCTGTGAAAGTGCTTGGTAATTGTGAAAGCACTACACAATTCAAAATTCCAATTTCTATGAAAAGAATTTATCAGTACTCAAGCAATACACTGCTTTAGATTATTTGTTTTTGTTGATTCTGTTAGTGTTTATAGATAGCTTCTGGATGCAGTGGTTCTCAGTGGGGGTGGTACTGACCCTCTGGGTAAGGAGGGCTTTCAAAAATAAGTGAAGCCATTTGAGGTTATAAAAATGATTAGGAATCATTACTAAAATTTGTATAGGGGAGGAGACCAGAGAGTCTAGACATCTTGCAGTGCACAGAGAAGTCCCTTACAACAAAGATTCATTCTGCAACCTAAGTGAATTTTCCAGTTTCCACATAAGTTTTAATCACATACCTAAACCACTTGTTCATATGGTAATGAACATAGGAACTAAATCTGTTATATATATATATATATATATATATATATACACACATATATATATACATATGTATATATATACATATATATATACATATGTATATATACATATATACATATATACATATATATATACACATATATGTATATGTATGTGTATATATATATGTATATATATCTGCATCCTAAGATAAATAGCTAGGACCATTCTAGATGTAGCAGAGAGAAGCTAACCCATACAATATATATCTTGGGGGTTAATTCTCTGGGGAGGAAGGGTAGTACCCCATTAGAATGGATAGTCTAAAAATCCTTCTGAGGACAAGGACTGCCATCTTGATGACTAGCATGGGGCCTAGTTCATGTTCATTAACTAAATGAGAACATGTGAAAAGTTAACGATCTTCAAAAGAACTGCAAAGAAAAAATACATAAATAACTCAAAGAAGTTTAACTCTATGAACAGATCCCCTCGTTTTCCAAGATGCAATCTATGCTGCTACATCAATTCGAGTGCTCCCTAACATCTGGCACATAGTAAGCACCCAATCACTTCTGGATTTGCCTATCCCCTGCATTGTTTAAATGATGTCCATCTTGTAGCTGTACTCAGCTAAGCTTTGCAATCTCCTTCAGTGCTTAAAATCAAGTTTGGAATCTCAGAGCTGAGAAACACAAGTATGAGTGACCATACAGATAAAACTGATAAAGTCTTTAACATAGTGTACATGCACTTTGAAAATGGAGGCAGGGATATAAGACTAAGAAATAAAACCTTTATCAAGTTTCAAATAATGTGTGAAATATAAATACAATAAAACTTTACATAGGTATCCAACCATACTTTTATTGGGATTTTATTGCAATCTACTTTTGGCAATTAGGGAAAAGTGACCATAACAACTCTGATAAGATTTTATTCAACAAAGCAGTTTTTCATGAATGTTTAAGGTCAATGTATAGTCAGCTCAGCTTCCAGTATCAACTTGAGTACCTCATCACGATTATTTATGCCAGAATGACAACAGTAAGGCATTGCAATATGCTACATCATCTAAGATTAAACCATTTTTCACATACTATAATTTTTAGGACAGTACACTAATATTCTACAATAAATAAGAATTTTTAAAATGTTGCTTAGCCCTTTTTGAACAAAATCAATTATTAGCTTATTCTTTACTCCAGTTAATGAAGACTTGATTGTACTTCAAGAACTCTGACTTTTCCAAAGATAAAAATTATTTGTTATGACAAAAATTAAGCTTAAAAGCACATTCACACTTGTCCTTAAAAGCATGTTTATATCATATATAATGCCTGACAATGTGGCTTATATGGCAAAAAGAGTTATATGCCAGGACAACTAGAGGGCAATCCTCCCATCCCCACTTCCTCCAAAAAGCCACACTCGGCCTCAGTGTAAAAGTTATATTTTATTGCCATGCTACAAAATTTATGAAGTTGGCACTGACAGGGAAAAATAGAGAACAAAAGGTAAGAAGGGATAGAGGGAAAACGATGCTGTTACATATATAACAAGGTTTTATTTTAGTTAACAGTGGTTAAGTTTTGCCAATATTAAAAATGCAAACCAAAATTTAAAATGCTGATATGAAACAGCATTTAAACACAATTTGTGCATAGTACAGTATCACTTATGTCTTTTATTAGAGAAATATGGAATGTTTATAAAAGAAATTACCACAGGGGTATTTCATATATTTCATACACAATTTGGCAATGGTAGTCCCACTGTAAGACAATTTTTATAAAAGAAAAAAATTAAAAATCTAATAAGCTACCTTTATACAAAGTTGCTATATTTATGCCTTTATGTAGGAAAAAAACATTTAAAATGCAAATTAGGACATATCTTACAATATTATACAATGTAATGAAATTAAAACAACACAAAATTTGTCCTATATAAAATGTATATTTTGCATTTACTAATGCAGATGTGGCACACTGGTGACTACTGTACTATTAATACCAGTCTGTTTCCATGCTATAATTGTCCAATTGTCAGAGAATTGCAACTATAATGATGCTACAAAATAACTGTGTTATACCCCCCAAAAATCAGGAAGCAGAGATGGGGGAATAAGGATGTAAAGAACAGGGAAAAGATAAGATGCTGGTTTGGGCAGAGTATGTTGCGGTATGTCACAAAATATTTGTTAATTTTTCAAGCCAAAACATTTTCTATACATTCTGTAATTCCGTACCAATGCCTTTATTCAAATTTGGCAAACATCAAAGAAAAGATATAGTACCATATACCTCATATATTAGAAATACGAATGAGATGCCAGTACATCAGTTACTTCTGGATGATGTCTCTGATGGTATGTCTATTTCAGGAATATATATATATATGTATTTTACACACACATTACACATTGCACAAAACACTTGGGTATTATGGGTTAGAGAATAGCACAGGGAGAAGTTGGAAGTACTTTTTAGCTTGTTAAAACCTTTACCTTGAGGCATATTCATGGTGGCACATTGTTGGGAAATTATGAAAACGTAAGGCCCCTGTCCCATTTTTAATAGAACATTATTGAGGTACATTTTTATATACTGTGCCACAGATTTAGTGGGTTGGGTGGGGATAGAAACAAACACCAGTTTGACTTATTCTTATAACATTGTCTGGGGGTCAACATTAATATCTATAAAAACAAAGCTTGCTTGGCAAATTTTCTTAAGTCCCAAATGTGATCTACTCTGTATATACTGGGAAGTGAAAGGTTTTTGCTGAGTCTTCAAGAGTAAAGTGCATTTCTCATCACTCCACAGCAGCAGTAAATAAAAGGAACTATTTGCCAATTTTCCTGGAGGGAGGGAAGGCACCATATTTTCATTTTTTAAAGGAAGATGTAACTGGAGAATAAAACACTCAGAAAAACACAGGTAATACCAATATCAGCTTCCAACCCCACTCTGGGATAATGTTGTAATGACCTACGTGGATAAAAGAGGAGTTTATTTGGGGCAAAACAAATGAAGAATGACTGTATTTCCAAAACCAAGTAGGGTCATAGGGTCTACCAACAAAACTAAATATCTAAAATTAGGTTCATCTCAGAAAATCTGAGTCATATGGCCACAATTATGTGCCAATAAAATATCTTATGCTAAAATGTACCTAGTAAAAGAGGTACATTCTTCCAGGGCAGAGCTTAATGCCAATTACTAGCCTACTGCAAAGGACAGGTGGTATTCTAAATGACTTTTTATTAAATAGGAATACAGGTGATTTCCAGAAGACATCCAGAAATTAACACCATTTGTGTAACTTCATAATATTCTAACAGTACCCTAAAATCCAATTCTTAGCAGATAAATTGGTCCCATTTTCATTTTTAGACCACATAGTATTGAAAGCATAAATTGTACTGATATAATTAGTTACCTAAAAAATATAAAAACTAATTAGAATCTGGAAGAAAAAGTGAAAAGGATGAGAGAAACAAAGAATAAAATATTCAACCTCCAATATGTATAAATAGATCAGCCCTTTCATTTGGAGATTAATGTTCTGCCTTGACTACTTGTTACACAGAAAGCCATGTGCATTGATTCCATCATAATTCTTATTCCACATTACAAAAACCATTACAGAAATTTGGCACAATTAGCAATCTACTCAGAAGAAAAGATAAATGGGACAATATATTAAAAATGGAAACTGCATCAGGGAAACGGCACATCTATACCACTGCTCTTTTTAAGAGAATAGTGAGCATTTTAGTAAGCACCAAGTTCACAGGGGAAAAAGAAGGATAACCAGAAAATTCTGCTAGGCTAATAAACTAATGGCATTGTAATAATTTACTTTTTATAATGGTCCCACCCTTTTGATCTGCTAATCCATTCATTGTTCTATGATTAGGTTACTTATGGAATAAATGAGATGTTATATGACTGAAACTTTATCATGTTAAATTAACCTTAGTCACATCTGGTAGATCCAGACAATATTCTCAAACTTCCTCATATTTAGAGAAAACAGTGAAATATGTTGCAAGGTATCTAACCTTCTTTCCATTCTATCACATCTTGTATTCTCTAGTGTTTGGGAATTTGGAACATTCTTGATTTTCCAAGAGTTTGACATCTGGACATCATCAGTTTATATAAACTTCAGCTCATTTTAGATCCTAAGTTATGAAACAATCTCATTACTACAAGACTTCTACTGCACCTGCTATGCTGGCAACAATATTAACATTCCACTGAAATCAGAGGATAATCAGAGATCCAGCTCCAAGTAAAAGCATAGCAGAGCCAAGGAACACTAGAGTGGGCAGAGTATGACTGCAGCGTGTCGCTAAGGCTATCCCTGCTAAAGTGCTGGGGAGAGTGTCCACAGAGAAACAGTACCTTTAGAGAACCTCACATGTTAAAAGGATCTTCCTTTTTTCTTAACTGCTAAAGAGATCACCTATGGACACGAGTGAAATTTAAAATCGAGAGAATGTTTTTATCAACTTGAAAAGTAAATAGCATATAAATAAATACTGGACAAGGGCAACTCTGTTATAGAATAACAGTAAGTTCCAAATGAACCTTCAAAACCATAATTTGACAAAAATGCAAACCAAGAAACAATAAACACATAATCCAATTTCAAAACTATATACAAACCCAAACATTTTATATTGAAAAAGATATTAAGCAACAAAACAAGACAATCCAAACATCGAAGGGAAAAACTGAAGGTAAATGAGAACCGAATGGCACAAATGCCTCCAGGAAACAATGTGTTGTCGATAATCTATAGGAGAGAAACTTCAAGAGATCGTGGTTTAGATTTTCATATGTTTTTGGATAAAGTGACCTGAGACTGATTCCGAAGCCTGCTGTAATTCTGAATAAGAGATCTGGACATGCCCTTCAAATGACATCATGAGATGAGTAAACAGAATCTTATCTCCTGTCTGCCTTTCAACACACCAACAGCAAACTATATTCATGACATAGCACTCTTTCTAGTAACACTGAAGGCAAAGGAGCTGACCGTATAAAAGGAGGTGTGGTTCTTCTATTTCCTTTACATATGTTTTGGCTCAAGTCAAAAAGCCTTTTATTAATGAAATAAAGGATTCCTCATGTTACATGCTGGAGACCACATACTGTGAACAGTGAATCTACAAATATTACTTTCAAAGCCTAGAGTTATCTGTTAGCAATGCACATTATCAAGAGGCTTTATAAAAAGTTTTAAATGCCAACCATGACTTAAACATGAAAGATATGTGTAAGTCCAGAATACTGAATAAAAATCAACCAGCATGTCATTCACTTCAACTCTCATCTTAAATAGGCACTGTGAAAATGGGAATGCTGCTGTACAATAATGAGTAGTATATAATGAAATTAGTGTTAAGGAGTACCTGCTCTACATTAAATTCCCTTTAGTTAAAGATGCACATGAAATATTCAGAAAAAATTTTATCAGTCTATAAAAGGAGTGTAGAAATGAAAATGAAGCACTTGCATCTTCATTTTTAAAAACTTCATAAAGGTGCAAACAACATAATGCTTTCCAGGCTCACATGGGCAGATCAGTACTATTATGTCTAGTTTTCCTAGATGTACCATCATCTCGTGGGAGTGCTTTCTGCAAATTTGACATAGCAGCAGTTCTCTCGATGTCTATCACAGCATACAGCTCTGTGCGCCTGGTAGGGGTTTGTGGAAGGGGAGTGGTAGGCGTTTTTGGAGTCTGAGGGTTGTCAGAGTCACTGCCACCTTCCAAGTCAACCTGTATGTAATTGAGCTGCCTGTGTTCTAAACTTGGGCGCCTGATATCAAAGTTAAAGACTGTCGGTGTACAGTCCCGACGCCTTGAATAGTCTATTTTGTGAGCACTTGCCGGCACTGTTACATTCTCTGTATTAACATAATTATGCATTGGATCTAGATTATTATGGTAGCCATTTAGAGATGGGGTCTTTGGTCCTAAATTGTCATCTTCATCCCTACTTAGCTTACGAGCTTCCCAAACAGGAGGCAAAGATGGTAAATTTTCATAGTTTAATAATGCAGTTCTTCTCTGAGCTGAGTTGTTGATATTCTGGGTATCTGAGGTACTGGTAGATGTCAGACGACCTCTCCTGACCCCTGAGGCACTAGGGATAGATAGCCCATTTATATTTTCATACACCAGTTTGTTAACAGAGGGTGCATCTCTTCGTTCATCACTGTCATAGCCAGTGTCCCATTCTGTGTTATTTGCACCACTTCCACTAACTTGATCTCTTCCAAGTTGCTCCAGTTTCTCTTTTTCCATTAATTGTTTCTGAACTGGGGTTGGTCCTAAAACAAATTTGACTCCTTCAGGTTCAAGAAGAATCTGAGGGTCCCTGTCTTCAATACTACTTGGCTCTTCTTTTGGTGTGTTGCTTTCAGCATTAGAAACCCTTGCCTCCAATGGGACATGCACGCTTGCACGGTTTTTCCGTTCTTCTTGAACACCTGTAGTGTTAACATAGGTATGTACCTAAAATGAAACAGAAAGTGAATAACTTTTTTTTGCAGTATTGGAAAATGTAATTATGGTAAATAATATAAAAACATGTTTACTATGTAAAGAACACAAAGAATTTACTTTAAAAACCTAATGACAGAAGACTATATTGTTTACAAAACATAAGTTGATCTAATTAATGCATAAATAATGTCCATCCAGACACTTCATTCCACAAAAGAAAAACAGAACAGTCAGGAACACATTACATAGCTCCATAACAATACTGTCACAAAATCTACCTTTCTACTAGTAGTTCAATGAATACAAATAGGAAAAGTAGCATAAATTCTGAATCTATTGGAAGTTATTGTAATAGGAACTGACCATTAATTATGCCTTCCTTATGTATAGATAATACCTCTCCAATGAACTCACAAACTATCATAATGCTAAATTTCTCTCACATGTGCACATATTTGAGCAAATGCCAGCAAATACATGCTATTTCCTAAACTGTTCACTACAAAAGTAATTCACAGAGCAAGTTAAAATGCAAACTGAATAAGATCTTTAAGTATTAACATGATAAAACTTTGGCTCAACATAATCATTGTCATGGCTATACTGTAGCACATGCTTACTTGCTCCTCAGCCACAAGCAAAGGATGTGTAGATTCTTCACCAACAGAAGGTAAGCGAGCACTTCCCACAGAAGGATGTCTGCTTGAAGGATGGGATGAAGCATCTCCAAATGAGGGATATCGGGGGTATCCATTAGGTAAGTTCTGAGCAGCAAACCCTGGAGCTGCATTTTTTGTTTATTGGTTTAAGAAAGGACATGGGAATAGGACAGAGAGAATAAAAAAGAAATGAGAATATAATCTGCACTGTGGATTAAGGAAGATATTTCTGACAAGACATAAAGAAATTGGAGCATAAACAACACAGCTACCAATATTTTATTTATTTTTTTAGCAGTGCTGGGGATTGAACCCAGGGCCTTGAGCATACTAGGCAAGTTCTTTACCACTGGGCTGTATTTCCAGCATGCTACCCATATTACCTTAAAATATTGGATATTTAATATTTTCATTTAAAAATATTTAATTTATAACTATAGCTAATGATTTTTTAAAAACTGATAACCATTACATCTCTGTCAACCAAAGGTGATTTCTAGTGTTGTTATAAGTATCCATAACCTATGTTGTTGTTGTTGTTGTTAGGTGTTGTTGAATTGGTATCTGACTCATGGTAACCCTACATACAACTGGCAAAACACTATTGTCAATGCTTCTCTGCTATTCATATTGTTTTCAATAGCGGATTGATTTTTGGGAGTGGGTTGTCAGGTCCTTCTCCAGTACCTGGGAAGGTATTTCCCATCCAAGTACTAACCAGGACCAACCCCACTTAGCTTCCAAGATCTGATGGGATTGCATGCCACAATGCTATGGCTACAGGCTCCATAACCTATAATAGCTCATAAATGTCTAATATTCAAAATATGAGAGAGAAAAATGGCTACTTACTTGTAGGTGTTCGAGGTGTTCTAGGGACTTCCAATTCTGTCTGATGATTATTCCTTTCTACAACTGGCTCTTCTACCACATTTATACTATTATTTTGCATAATCTCTTGCAACATGTTAAATAATTCTTCTGCACGGGCACACTTAAAAGCAAAGATTCCTACAAATACAAACCAAATGGAAAGAAATGGCAAACATGCCTTTAAAAACGGTATAAGAATACATGTCAAAAAACATAATTATCAAGTAAACGTTCTATGTGCCAACGGAAAGAAAGGCCTTTTAAATAAATTCCTGGAAAGTTAATGATATTCCTTTTTTCAAAACATAAACCCAAAAGTCCACAGAATAATTTTCATTTGTCTAAAGGAGAGTTCCCAAAACAAAGCAAACAAAACAGGAATTGCATCATTCGTTTAGTCTGATTTTAATTACAGGGTGAGCCCAGTTCACATTAACAAGGCAATCATTTACCGTTTAATAGACCTCTTGCTACAGGTTTTACAATCATTGTTAGTTGTTGTTGTTGTTAGGTGCCATCGAGTTGAGTCCGACTCACAGCGACCCTATGTACAGTAGATCGAAATACTTGCCAATTCTGTGCCAGGCAAATGATCTTATTTATGTTTAAGCCCATTGTTGCAGTCACTGTGTCAATCCATCTGGTGGAGGGTTTTCCTCTTTTGTGTTGAGCTGCCACTCCCCCAAACATGATGTCCTTCTCCAGGGATTGATCTCTCCTGACTACATGTCCAAAATATATAAGACACAGTCTGGCCATTCTTGCTTCCAAGGAGCACTCTGGTTGCACTTCTAGGACAGATCTGTTGGTTCTTTTGGCAGTCCATGGTATATTCAATAGACGTCTCCAGCACCACAATTCAAAAGCATCAATTCTTTTTCTGTCTCCCTTGTTCAATGTCCAGCTTTCACAACCATACGATGTGACTGAAAATACCATGGCATGAGTCAGACGTACCTTCTTCTTCAATGTGACATCTTTGCTTTTCAATACTCTAAAGAGATGTTTTGCCACAGCTTTTCCTAGAGCAATGCGTCTTTTGATTTCTTGACTGCTGCTTCCACGGGTGTTGATTGTAGAGCCAAGCGAAGCAAAATCTTGGACAACCTCAATCTTTTCTCCATTTATCATGAAGTTGCGTACTGACCTAGACGTAAGGATTTTTGTTTTGTTGATGTTTAGTCGCAATCCATATTAAAGGCTATGATCTTTGATCTTCATCAGTAAATGTTTTAAATCCTCTTCACTTTCAGCAAGCAGAGTTGTGTCATCTGCATAAAGCAGGTTGTTAATGAGTCTTCCTCCAATCCTGATGCCGCATTCATCCTCATAAAGTCTAGCTTCTCAAGATTATTTGCTCAGCATATAGATTGAAGAGATAGGGTGAAAGTATATAGCCCTGACACACACATTTCTCAACTTTAAACACTCAGTGTTTCCTTGTTCTATTCGAACAACTGCCTCCTGGTTCATGTACAGATTTCTCATGAGCACAATTAGGTGTTCTGGTATTCCCATTTTCCAAAGTATTATCCATAATTTATTATGACCCACACAGTCAAATGCCTTTGCATAGTCAATAAAACATACATAGATGTCTTTCTGATATTCTCTGCTTTTGGCTAATATCCACCTGACATCAGCAATGATGCCTCTGTTTCCCTGCCCTCTTCTGAATCCAGCTTGATTTTCCGGTAATTCCCTGTCTATATACTGTTGCAGTCACTTCTGAATGATCTTTAGTAGAATTTTGCTTGTGTGCGATATTAATGGTATTGTCCAATAGTTTGCACATTCAGTTGGATCCCCTTTATTGGGAATAGGCACAAATATGGATCTCTTCCAGTCAGTTGGCCAAGTAGCTGTTTTCCAAATCTGTTCGCATAAACATGTTAACACCTCCAGTGCTGCATCTGTTTGTTGAAACATCTCTATTGGTATCCCATCAATTCCTGGAGCCTTGGGTTTTGCCAGTTCTTTCAAGGCAGTTTCCACTTTGTCCTTACCATTACCATTCGTCGTTCCAATACCATTGGTTCCTCTTCATATGCAACCTCTTAAAATAGTTGGTCATCTACCAATTCTTTCTTGTATAATGACTCTGTGTATTCCTTCCATCTTCTTTTGATGTTTCCTGCATCATTTAATATTTTCCCTATAGAATCTTTCACTACTGCCACTTGAGGCTTGAATTTTTTCTTCACTTCCTTAAGCTTGAGAAACACAGAACATGTTCTTCCCTTTTGGTTTTCTGCCTCCAGCTCCTTCCACATGTCATTATAATATTTGTTTTTGTCTTCTCGAGCTGCCTTCTGAAATCTTCTGTTTAGTTCCTTAACTTCATCATGTCTTCCTTTTACTTTAGCTGCTCAACATTCAAGGGCAATTTCTACTGTCTCTTTTGACATGTAATTTGGCCTTTTCTTTTTTTCTTGTCTTTTTAAGAACTTTTTGCTTCCTTCTTGAATCTTTTATGTCAAGCCACAACTCTTCTGGTCTCCTATCATTTGTGTCTAATGAATTAAATCTATTCTTGAGGTGGTCTCTGAACTCAGGTGGGATATACTCAAGGTCATACTGTGGCTCTCGTATACTTGTCCTAATTTTCTTCAGCTTCAGTTTGAACTTGCATATGAGAAGTTGATGGTCTGATCCACAGTCAGCACCTAGTCTTGTTCTGACATTTTGTATAGAGCTTTTCCATCTTCTCTTTCCACATATGTACTCAATTTGATTCCTATATGTTTCATCTGGTGAAGTCCATGTGTATAGTCTCTGTTTATGTTGTTGAAAAAATGTTTTGCAATGAAAATGTCATTGGTCTGACAAAATTCTATCATGCGATCTCCAGCTTCATTTCTGTCACCAAGACCATATTTTCGAACTACTGAGCCTTCTTTTTTGTTTCCAACCTTTGCATTCCAGTCACCAGTGATTATCAGTATGTCTTGATTGCATGTTTGATCTATTTCAATCATTACCTTGTTTAACTGTTATAATTTTGTAAGACAGGTATTATTGTTTCCCTTTTATAAATTTCACTAGAAGATATGTAATTAGTGAAGGATATTCAAGTAATAGTAGTAGTAGTAGTTGTTGTTAGGTGCCATTGAGTCATAGCAACCCTCATAGAGCTTTCAATGGCTGTTTTGGGATTGTTTCAGAAGTGGACTGCTACATCCTTCTCCCATAATTTTTGCAGTGCTGGGAATCAAACTCAGGTCCTCAGAAAGTGCAGAGCAGCACTCTACCAACTGAGCTAAATATTAGCCCATTCAAGTAGTAAGTAGCAAAAAATATCAAACTGTATTCTATTTGACTCCAATATTTAGGATTTTTCCCCCAAGAAGTTAGAACAATAAAGACATCTAGTCAATTTAAAAGGACTAATAAAGTTAACACAAGTCCAGATTTCTGCCATAAACAATGTACTGAATAAATACTTGATGAATGACTACACAGTTTGTTTATTTCATCTTTTCTTAACCACCTGCCTATTTGGGGAATTTTCTTTCAAGAGAGAAGACATTTAATTTTAACATTATATGTAGAATAACTGAAAAAACAATACTCCAAATATGATACTATTTGGAGAAAACAAAGGTTTTGCCTACCTTGTCCAGTTTGACACCTTCGACCACTTTCAAAAGAAAAGAGATTTGAGTCATAGCCATAGCGTCGCAGGCAGAGGTAGTGCCATTTTACCGAGTCACGTTTGCGGGTATATAAAATCAATTCTGTGTCTGTAAGTTCCATTATGCCAGAACCTAACTCATTCCCATCATCATCCACATTAATGACCTAAAAGAAAATGACAGTGATACAAATTGCATTGCTGATGGTTGATTCAGGTATTTGGTCATTTGTTAGTTAATATTAACCAGTATGTAGGTAATGGACTACTGTAGCAGTTTAATACCCAGTTCACATTTGTAAGGAATATATATTCCCACTGGAGAAACAAGATACACAAACATAAAGTCAACATCATAAAACTGTATGATTAACTGACAAGAGAATGCAACAGAGGCTGCAGAAAGCTACAACTACTGCCTAAGGTTACTAGAGAAACCTTTCTAAGAGGAAGAAGAACTTTAGATCGATCCAGGATATAAACTAAATTTAGGTAGGAAATCAAATAAGAGGGAGAATCTGGTGGCTCAGGAGATGTAGGACAGAAGATGAAGATGAAATGCTAAAACAGAACACAGAAGGTACTTCACAAGAGACCAAAATATGACTGGTGCAGAGTTCATCTAAGGAAAGGACTTGTCCTGCTAAGCTTCATAAAATGCCCAAACACTAAGAATAATAGATAACATTTATGCAGAAGTTATTACTCCCTTTGTTATTGTTGTTAGATGCCGTCCAGTTGGGTCTGATTCATGGTGACCCTAAGTACAACAGAACAAAATACTCTGATATTGTGTCATGTACCCAATCATTTTTATGTTTGAGCTCATTGTTGGAGCCATTGTGTGAACCCATCTAGTTGAGGGTCTTCCTTTTTCCTTTATTGACCAACAACACTCCCAAACATGATGTCCTTCTTCAGGGATTGGTCCCTGCTGATATGTCCAAAATACATACGATGCAGTCTAGCCATCCTCACTTCCAAGGAGCACTCTGTCAGTTTGCTGTAGTGTGGGGGCTTGTGTGTTGCTGTGATGCTGGAAGCTATACCACAGGTATTTCAGATACCAGCAGGGTCACCCACAGTGGACAGGTTTCAGATGAGCTTCAAGACTAAGACAGACTAGGGAGAAGGACATGGCAACTCACTCCTGGAACAATTAGCCACAGAAAATCCTATGAGTAACAGAGAAACACTCCCCTTTGGACAAAGCAAAATGCTTTCCATGTATTTTCCACATTTAATCCTCATAACACTCCTAGATTTCTGGGCTCCATTATAAAAAAACAGAATTAAGACTTAGTGATAAGGTAGGCTGTCCAAGGTCACAAGCTGTAAAACCACAGGGATGAGACTTATCCTAGATTTGTGTGATCTAGAGGTTGTGACTAAATAGTTGTGGGAGTATTTAGCCTATTTTAGCAAACAGGTTAATGAATGATGAAAAAAGATTAATTTGACAGCAACCATAGGATGGGTCTCATCGTAACTGAAGTACAGTACAGTTAAGAAATCAAGTCAGGCACAGTAACACACACCTGTAATTCCAGCACTTGAGAGGCAGAAGCAGGAGAACAAAGAGGTTGAAACCAGCCTGGGCTATACAGTGAGACCTTGTCTTCTTTTTTTTTTTTTAAAGTCATCTAAGAGTGCATGAAAAAAATAATGACTGAAATGTGGTACTACAGGATCTGAAGTGTCCCCCAAATACTTCGCTATTATAGGCTTAGTCCCCAGCCTTCAGTACCACTTGGAAGGTGGCAGAACCTGTAAGAGGAAGGGCCTAGTGGGAGGTCTCTGGTCACTGCCGGTATGCCTTTGAAGAGGATAGTGGGATCCCAGCCCCTTCTAGCTCCTGGCCATGAGCTGAGGGATTCTGCTCCATCAGGCACTTCTGCCATGATGTGGTATCTGGCTATAGATATGTGGCCCAAAGCAATAAGGCCAATAGATCATGGACTCAAATCTCTAAAACTGTGAGCCAAAATAAAACTACTGTCAATTTAAGAGTTTTTTGTTGTTGTTTGTTACAGTAACAGAAAGTTGACTAATATGGTGATGAGATTGAAAAGATACTTGTAAAATGACATTTTAAAGTAAGTGTTACTAGAACTGTGTGGGTAATTAAACACAACAGATCAATCAATCAATCAATCAATCAATAAAATAAAGTAAAAGAGGATTCCTGCTATGGTTTGTCCTCCCAACAACTCACGTGTTGGAGACTTGGTCCTCAGTGTGGTAGTGTTAGGATGGTGGGACCTTTCAGAGGCATGGCATAATATGAGGTCATTAGGTGACTGGGGATATGCTCTCAGAAAGGATCAATATAGTTCATGTGGGACTTATTGGTCCATGGTCTCTCTCTGGCCTCTTGTCTTGCAATGTGATCTCTCTCCTTCTGAAGTGTTTCTCTCATCATTGTGATGCTATCCACCAAGAGGTGATACAGTCAAAGAGTCCTCAGCCAGGGCCAGTGCTATGCTGTTTGGACTTTCAGCTTCCAAAACTGTGAGCTAAATAAACTTCTTTATATGTACTCAATCTCAGGTATTTTGTTATAGTAATGAAAAATGGACTACTCTAATTCTATACTGATAGTAATAAAGAGGCAAAGTAGGAAAATAGAAGGAAACTAAAAGGATCTGATGATAATAAAAAAATGACGTAAGATATGTTAGGTAAAGTAAAAGAAATTCATTCAACAGGAAGTAAGATATATAGCTCAACTGGTTTTACTGACCTTGAACTTGTTCCGATGGTTATCTGGGACAGTGTCTTTATCTGGACAGCTACAACAGCTACCCATGGCTTCTTCAGAAGACCATGTGAGCACTACATGAAAAATAATTTGAAGAAAATTATTAGATACAGCATACAAAACCATAAAACAGAAAAAGACTAGAACTCCCTGAATGCAAGCATAATATTTTGATGGAGCAAATTAAGCTCCACAAGGTAAATGGCTAAAACTAAATTTCACACAATTATCTGGTCAATTTTGCTCAGTGACAATAAGAATAAATTTTGTAACATCACAGAAATCTTAAATTTCCAGTTTAATTTACAAAGGTCTGCTTATTCTAAAATTATCTTTAAAAAAAAACGGCTAACCATTTCATATATAACATTATCTAAATAATTAACTGCCTGCATCCATACCACCATGGCATCCTATCCTGTCAGAGATCAGAAGATAAGCAGGGTTGGGCCTGGCTAGTACTTGTATGGGAGACCATCTGGGAAAACTGGGTGCTGTAGGCTGGGGAGAAGGACTTGGCAACCCACTCCCAAAAACAATCAGCCATTGAAAATTTTATGAACAGCAGAGAAGCACTGATAATAGTGCCGGGAATGGCACAGTGTCAGATGGTGTTTCATCTGCTGTATGTAAGGTCGCTATGAGTCATTCGCAACTAATAGCACCTAACAAAAACAATAAAAAGAAATTAACTTACGGTTATTTAATTATGAGTTAATCTTGGAATTAATCTTTTCTCATTTATCAGGAATAGTGTGTCCTTTTTTAAAAATTGCCAAAAGAATGCTAGGTTTCTGGCTTAGCAGGTATTTTGGTTCTTGTTATTCATTATAGCATCTTTTATAATCCGCAGGAAACAAGAATTCATTAGTAAATAACACACAACACAAAATTTGGGATAGTACATTAGTGAGAGAGAAGGCAAACACAAAATTCAAGTGTTAATATAACACAGAATACTGGCAGACCTGATACAGCAAGTCTTTTTAATCATTCTGTGTCAAAGAAGGTTAGATTTAAAAAGTTATATTCTTGACAGTAAGTATCCAAGAGCATTCCAAATAAACAAAGGAAAAATTCCAAGCATTACTTGTAAACAGGGGAAAGAACCAGAATGAATGTGACATTTGATACATGGGGAGAGAAGCAGCACAGGAGATACCAATTAAATCTGATTGAAACTTGCTTAAAATTCTTTACTGGTTCTTTACCACTTTCCAGATAAAATTTAAAATGCTCCAGTATGGCATTAGGTCCTTCACAATCCGATCCCTCTCTACAGGTCCAGTCTGAACTCTCCTTTTCCTCTGCTCAAGCCCTACCCTTTGTCCAGTTAGATTGAACAAGCTCCAGTTTCCTCAGAGCACCTTATTCTTTCACATGCTTCCACAGCAGCTCTCTTTCTGCTTCTTTCCATTCCCAAGATTGAGTGGACAGTATCTCTAAGAAAGTTTCCCTGATTCCAACCACCTAGATGAGTTATACTTATGTATCCCCCTCAAAGCACCGTGGGCTTCCCAATATCATGGCATGTACACACTTTGCACTTAGTAGAAAATGTGATACGATGTTGGTTTATTTATCTATGGTTCTCTCACTACTGTGAGCTCCTTCCCAGCAGGAGCAGACTTTGTTTCTACAACTCTAGTGCTTAGCACAATATCCTAGCACATAGCAGCTCTAGTGCTTAACACAATTCCTAGCACAAAGCAGGTGAGCTGAATGGACTATACTGAACAAAGGTGAAGATGCCTGGCAGGTAGAAGTTTTTTCTGTTGTTTTATTTTTGTGGTCCTTGGAGGTTAAACCCAGGGCTTCATGCATGTTTTGCAAGTGTTCTACCACTGAGCTGCAGCCCTACTTCATTTTTTACTTTTTGAGACAGTCTTGCTAAATTATACAAGTTGCCTCTGGCCTTGAACTTGAGAGGCTCCTGCCCCCATCTCTTGAAATGCTGGGATGAAGAAGTATACTAGCATATAAACCAAAAGAAATGATAATGAAAATGACAAAGTTAATTAAGATTCCTGTTATTGGATTTTTTGCTCCAATATGGCATGAGGGCAACTTAATCATTGTGCCTCAAGAGCAATGCTTCTAAAAGAAGACAGAGAGATATAAACAGATAATGCACTATAACAACCTTATGTCAGAATATGGTCAAAGTGCTGTAAGCACAGAGAAGGGAACAACTTAACTTTCCAGATTAGGCAGAGCAGGAAGCACTATTTGAGTCGGGACTTAAAAGGTGAGCAGAAACAGTGTGCTAACGAAAAAACAGAAATAAGCACTTGAGATATAAAAATGTCCATGCAAAGACAAAAGTCATGACAGGTCACATAGCATTCAGGAGCAAGTGAGGCATTCATTCAGTTCAACGGAGTAGGAGGTAGGTTGTAACGCATCCTGGATAACCAGCTAGGGATTTGGGACTTGATCTTATAACCGACTTGAAGCCAGCCTGTCTCCAAGTGTTCCCACAATAGAATGAGCATAACCATCATAACCTTTAACAAATTCTATCATAACATTTGCCTATCTGCACTAGCCACATTACTGTGATCTCTATGAAGATAGGAACCTTGTCTTCTTCATTTTCCAGGGTACTAAGCATACTACTTGTGCTGGAGTTTAGCTCAATTGGTAGAGCACTTATTCTGTGCACTGTGAGGTCCTTGGTTTGATCCCCAGCCCCACAAAAATGGGAGAAGGACCTGGCAACCACGTCCCAAAACCCTCCCAAAATAATCAGCCATTGAAAACCCAATAAATAGCAAAGAAGCACTGACATAGTGCCAGGCACGGCACAGTGTTGGGAAGTGTTTTGTTCTGTTATACATAGGGTTGCTATGAGTTGAACCTAACTTGACAGCACCTAACAACAACAAGCATACTGCTTAATATAGTATGTGTTCTATAAATGTTTAATTTAAAAAATAATATGTAATAAATTACAGGATGTGATGGATAAAAAAATTACAAATTTTAAAGAAAAGGGATAACTGACAAATATTTTTTAAGTCTTTAAAATTATATACTATCAGGGTATTAGTGGCGCATGCCTGTAATCCCAGTGACTTGAGAGGCGGAGACAAGAAGACTGCAGGTTAGAGGCTAGAGGCAGCCTGTGTAATTTAGTGAGACCCCATCTGAACATAAAAAAATAAGAAATGGGCTGGGGCACATCCCAGCGGTGGAGCACCTGCAAAATATGTGCAAAGCCCTGGGTTCAACCCCCAAGTACTGCCAAAGGAAAAAAAAAAACTATATACTATCCTCTCCCTGATCTAACCCTATGAATGTAAAGACCTAAAAGATTACTACTACAATATGGCTTGTGCTTCAAAAGAATGTTGTAAAATATTTCTTAAAAGAACAGAAGAAAATCATCCTTTTGTCATCCTTCCTTTTGTTATCTTCATATACTACCTATCCTCCAAGCTGGCAGGGATATATGGGGGGGTGCAATCTACCTGGAGACCCTATTCATAGTGAATGCTTAATTCAGCACAACCATAATTAATGAAAACCCCTAATAAGTGACACCAAAGCCATGCCTTCCATGCCAACAAGAAAGGATTATATCTTATACAATATAGGAAGCCAGTGACACATTTTAAGTAGGAAAGTGAGACAGACAGATGTGAATTTAAACACCCATCCCCTGCAGGATAAATTTAAGTAGGAGTTTTGCTCAAAAGAAGGGAAATCAGTTAGGGACTACTGAAAAATGCAATATGATAAAGAACTAAAATCAGAGCAGTAATAGTAGGAATAAAAAAAAAAAAGGATGAATTGAAGAAATAGTTAAAAGAAAAAGTCAGCAGTACTGAGTAGCTGTCTTGGTATCACAGAAAAAGCAATTCCATGACCCACTTCCAGTGGAAGTGTTGCTTAGGTCAGTTTTAGATATGCTAAGGTGAGGTTCCAGACAACCACCAAGTAAAGATACACAAAAGAAGTACATGAGTCTGAGTTTGAGGGAAAAGATAAAAGTATCAGAACACATGTAGTATTTGATGATATAAAAGAGAAAAGACACTGCTCAAAGGAATAGTCTGTGTTTGACATTCTGGGGGAATATAAATATATTTAAGTACAGGAGTAAAGAGAAACTAGTGAAAGAGGGGGAAAAAAAGAACAGCACAAAGGAAGGAAAGTATCAAAAAAGGAAGGTACCATCCATGGTAGAGCAGGAGGGAGAGATGTAAAACTGCATTCAGTAAGTGGAAGATAAGGAAGTATCCCTGAGGGTGGAAACTTCTTTCAAGAACTGAGAAAAAGAGTAGCATGCTAAGATGTGGACAGATAGGGGTTCAAAAGAAAATATGCTGCCTGAGATTTTTGTTGTTGTTGTTGTTGAGACAGGGTCTCCCTACGTGGCCCAGGCTGGCTCTGACGTCATGATTCTCCTGCCTTACCCTCTTGAGTGCTAAGATTATCAGCATGCACCACCACATATTTATTGTTTTAAGATGGCATAGATCTAAGCAAGTAGGCTTATAATCAGTAGGTCAGGAAAGGTCAGAAGTATAGGAAAAAAACAAAAGAATGGGAAGGACAAATTGATAGATCAAGAATGGGTGGGGGGAGCTGGGCACTGTGGCATACCCTGTAATTCCAGCTACTTGGGAGACTGAGGCAGGAGGATTTCGAGTTCCAGGCCCCAGGCAGACTGTACAACTTAGTGAGACCTTGTCCCAAAATAAAAACAAATTTTAAATAGGCTAGGGATGTAGATTGGTGGTAGTGTACTTGCCTAGCATGTGTGGAGCCCTGGGTTCAACTCCCCAGTACTGGAGGAAAAAAAAAAGTGTAGTGGGGACCTAGAAAAGGTGAGTTCCAGGGCCCAGATTGAGAATTCTATCCAGAAGGGGAAGAAGGCCTTGTCTTCTGAGAAGGAAGAAATAAGAATGGGTAGAGCAAGCAGACAAACTGAGCAGACGACATCTCTCGTCCAGAGTTTCCTTTGTAAAACAGAGAGGGACCTGAGGAGACTGCTAGGATTAGTGACCAAGGAGCTGACCAAGAAAGGGTAGGGGGATTATTAAGTAGGCGATGATGAGAGCTCAGGAGAGGTTGCAAAGCAAGACCATGCAGTTTGTTAGCTGTGCTTAGTAGTCCAGAGGGAAGACTGTTCAACTGACCTACGGTCAGATGGTATGGGTAAGAAAATGAATTGGCATTGCATGTGTCTGAAGTGATAGATCATCAGGCCTGGTGAAGAAAAAAGTAAAGAAAGAAGAGGATTAATAAAATAAAAGATGAAGGCAAAAAAAGAACAGAGTCTTCAGTAAAGCTCAATAAGCTTGGTATGAGTGAGGAACTGAAACTGCAGGACTACAGGCAGTTTTGGTCCATCTTCCAACTTCCAGGATACTTTTCCTCACATGAAATTTTCATCCACAGCTCTGATACCTCCTCCTGAACCACAAACTCCTAGGCAAGGGGAAAGGCTAGATGCTAGATATTTTGCATTTATGACCATCAGATTAATAGTTGGAGGGCAAATCTGAGTTATGTGAGACCTAGTAATATATACTAATACAGTGAACACTCGATTAAAGACCCTGTGATCTCATCAGCATACACTCCTCTAAGCCCACAACAGCAAAAACACAAGCGGTCTGAGTATGCGCACTCGGGAGGCAGATTCTCTTGACAAGTACATTCAAAAACAAAAAGTAGCTTCTATTTGGGAAGCTCAATAGTGCAACAAGTTTGGGAACATTTTAAATTAGTAAACACTGTCTGAGTTTAATTAAACCCATCTGTCCTTACTCTTTAAGACTAGGGCAAAAGTAAATCAGGAGGCCAAATGGTTGCATTGAAGAACACAATAAATTATCTAGTGTAAAAAATATAAACTGTAGACTTTGTATCTTTTTTTAAGGTAAATTTCAACTTACCTAGATCTGGCCATTAATATTTTTAGCCTCTGCTGCTGCATCAGGAGTTTAATCATATTTCAAAATACCATGTCTTATTTGTTTGCTGACTTAACCTAGAAGTAGTAGAAAAAAGTTAAGAATTTCTTTTTTGGGTGTGTGTGTGTGTGTGTGTGTGTGTGTGTGTGTGTGTGTGTGTGTGTGTGTGTGTGTGTACTAGCAATTGAACCCAGGAATGTGTGCACACTAAGCACACAAACTGAGCTACATACATATCCAGCCCCAAGAATTTCTTTCTTTTTAAAAATCTACTTATTTATTTATTTGTTTTTGTAGTACTAAGAGTTTAACCCAGGGCCTCGCACATAAACATATACTCTACCCTTAGTCTCCCTTTTCAAATTTTTATTACTTTGGGACAGGGTCTTACTAAGTTTGTGCAGACTGCCTCTGGCCTGGATCTCACAATCTTCCTGCGTTAGCCCCCCAAGTTGCTGGGATTACAGGGGTGCACCATGGCACCCAGGTGAATTTCTTTCTTTTTCTTTTTTGTGGTACTCCAAGTTGAACCCAGGGCCTTGCGCTTGCAATGCTTTGCAAGTGCTATGCCACTGAGCTGAACCCCCACCCATTCTTTCACTTTTTGAGACAGGGTCTCGCTAAATTACACAGAGTGTCTCCAGTCTCCAACTTGTGATCCTCCTTCCTCTGCCTCTGCCTCTGCCTCCCAAATTGCTGGGATTACAGGTGGGCACCACCACACCTGGATGAATTTATTTCTTAAGATGGTGATTTTCCTAATGAGCTTCTGATAGCACTATCAATTCAGTTGGACTACTAAAACTCAGAAGTCTAAATAATCAATCTAAAATGATTTAATATACAAGGTCAATTTTTAAAATGATAAGTACATGTTATCATTCCCTCTCAAAATAAAAAGCAAAAATGAAATAGTCTAAGTTATATGATTTTTCTCGCTTTTTCACTTCAGCTATGATAAAACTCACTTATTTACATTTATGTCCTCAGCCATAAAATGAGGGATTAGACTGAATCACCTCTGCAGTTCTATTCCAGCTATATGCCCTATTTTAATCAGTGGTATACTACTTCTCCATTCTTGGTGATTCTTCCTAAATCTCACCATCATTCAACCTGAAGAGCAGACTCTATTTAGGACCCACCCTCTGAATCTTTTATTCTACCAGACCCTCAGAACCATATCAGAGGAGTCAGTCAGTCTGAAAGCACACAGTAAGAAAAATCATGCCCTAGAGTCACAGGATAGTGCCATTACAGTGATAAATTAGAGTTACAAGAGATTTCAATATATTTTTGGAAACTTATTAGTATATTCCCTCTGTCACAGAGAAAAAATCCAAACTCACTTGAACAGGGGCACTGCTATATATTGAATACCAATGTGTCAGACATTGTGTTAAGGGTTACAGGAAGCAACTCATTTCAACTTATATAATAACTAGAACTAATACCTAGGATTGATATTAAAAATGAACAATTCCAAAATCATGTACCCACAATCAATAATTTCAATTCTGGACTTCAGAAACCTACATATAAAATCAGCATGCCAGACACTTGCTTACATCGCTTGTAAGCTGCTGCTCCCTTCCGTTTAAGGTTGGTAGCAACCCAGTGAGCTGTTTATAGTAACTCCTATTCAATAGATCATGCTTTATCTCTGGCTTGTACAACTCCCCAGGGCTAAGCTGATTCTACCATAAACCACTTCTCTTAGATAAATATATACTCCCTTTGACCATCTCTTTATTCTAAAAGCTTTAGCCAATTAATTCAGGAACATCTCTCTTCCTCACTTTCTTCGTTCGCCTATTTTAGGCATTCTCCAATCCCCATCCTGAAATGAGTTTATAAGTAAACAGTAAATAAGTAAATAAGTATAACAGTAAATAAGATTAAGGGAAATGAAAATAATTCATCTATAACTAAAAATCAAGGGAAGAACCTAAGTTTTGAAATGAAACAGTGTACTAACCTGTAAGCTCTTGAAAATATTAAGAAGTTTCCCTTTGAATGAGTGGAGAATTTTTATTCGTATCTCTTTTTGAAGAGAAATACTTCATCAATTTATTGTTTAATTATTTTGACTATTAGCACTGCAAAAGTACTATGGTACTTTCAATTACTTTTACTGTTTTTCAGGACAAATACCAAGTTTGTCAGATGTATCAGAGATTAAAACATTTTTGTTCCACACTTAAAAGGATACTTTCCATGGTGGCACAGGCTTATAATTGCAGCAACTCAGGAGTTGGAAGCAGGATTACAAATTCTAGGCCAAAACAACCTGTGTAATTTAGGGAGACCCTGTTTCAAGGTAAAACATTTTTAAAAGGGGTTGGGGATTCAGCAGTAGAGCACTTGCAAAGTATGCACAAGGTCCTGTGCCCAACCCACTTCCAAAAGAAAAAAAGATACTGTCTGTATGAAATACATTCTGAGTTCCAAATAACAGACACTTCCAAAGCACTCCTTGTATGCACATAATTCAAGAGACCATGAGTGTCCTGCCTTTGTCTCTGGGATGTGGATACCTCAGATGTCTCCATGACTTCTTAACTCCCTTTGGATTCCCCCTACTGCTAGATGACTAAGAACCAAAAGGTAATTGTTGTTAGGTGCAACACTATTGTCAGTGCTTCTCTGCTCTTCATAGGATTTCCAATGGCTGACTGTATTCAGAGAGAGTGGGTAGCCTACCAGCACCTGGTGTTCCCTGGTGGTCTCCCATCAAAGGACTAACCAGGCCCAACCCTGCTTAGCTTCTGAGATCTGACAAGATCCAACACCAGGGGGCTATGGCTGCAGGCAATTTGGAGTTAGTGAGAGGAAGAGGCGGTTGTAGACTCTATAGCTATAGTCTTATTGTTGTCACATATATGTTTTTCCATAAAATAGATATAAATAACACCATCAACTATAATGCTTACTCAAAAAGAATATCATGATTTTACCAAGTAAACTGTCAAGAGGCTAAGAAACTGTCTATTATCACCCTATTTTCCTATAGCAAACACTTTAAAGTTCTTTGCTATATGATGGATATATAATCATTTGGATTATCTCAATCCAACCACCAATTTATGAGATAGATTCTACCATGGTTTCCATGTTCTAAATGAGGACTCTGAGGCTTTAAAAGATTAGATCGTTTTCCCAGGGCCAATAGATGAGCTGAGGAAGAGCAAGGCTTAAGTCCCTATCTGATTCCAGAGCCCTAGCTCTTGTTAATTAATTATAGGTATAAAGCTTAAAACAGTGCCTAGTATACAGTAAGCACTCAGTAAATGTTAGCTACTGAAATAACAGCAGTAATTCATCATAAAACAATGCTATATGCATTTGACTATTTGCTTTTCTGTGTCTAAATTTCTTCACTTGTAAGATTAGGACACCTATTTCACAGAATTACTATAAAAACAAAATAAATTCTAGATGTAAAGGCATTTGGAAAAGCATACAGACTTTTAGAAGACAAGGCATTGTGTGTGCTTCAGCAGCACATATACTAAAATTAGAAGACAAGGCATTATTATATCACCACCCAAGGTAAAATTCTGTCTCTTATATCACAAAGGAGCCTTTTGCGCTGTAAGCACAGAAAGCCTGGAACTTAAGCACCATCCTTATAACGTGTTACATTAATAAATTTAGTAAAGCTGTCCTAAATTATTCCAGTATGATTCCTGCAGAATGACAAGCAAAGAGAACACTGAACTCTATTCACAAGTGTGATTATATATTTGGTGCTTAGGAAGGTATATTTGCTCTTTCAGTTCACTAGCACTAAAGGTAAATTTGGCTTATACTACAGTAGTTCTGTTCAAATACAGCCAGGAGAGAATATCTATAGTTAGAAACACGAAACATAACTCTAAATTTTGGGCACAGCTAAATGCTATGTTAAATTACATTAAAACAATCAAGAGAATGGCACTCAAAAACTGCTGTTTTTTGTGTCAGTGGTCTGGCTAGCTTAGTGGTTTGGTTTTTTGTTTTGTTTTGCTTTATTTTGTTTGCCATTGGGTAGATCTTTTCCATTTATACACATTAGTTTTCTGTTTATTCTTAACATTGATAAGGATTTTTTCATGGATACTATTTTGAGGAAGAGGAGTTAAAAAAGCCAAGGAGGGGAAGATTCTCAACATTAGTCTCCTAGTTATCTAAACCAGAACAATTATATGAAAAGCAAGGATACCTCTAACAGGGTTTTCATGTTTGCCGAAATTTTAGGGTTGGTTTCTTTTGTTTTGTTTTGTTTTGTTTTGTTTTGTGGAACTTGGGGGTTGAACTTGGGGCCTTGTGCAGATTTTGCAAGTGCTCTACCACTAGGCTGTACCTCTAGCTCCTTTATTTTTTATCTTGAGACAGGGTCTTGCTAAGTTATGCAGGCTACCTCTGGCCTTGAACTTGTGATCTTCCTGCCTCTGCCTCCAGAGTCACTGGGATTATTAGGCATGGGCCATCATGCCTGGCTGTTAGCTGAAATTTTAAAGTACACACATGCACACAAAACTACAAAAGCACACAAGTGTTGTTAAGCATCTCTCAGCCAGTATAGCTGTACAGTGGTAACTTAGTACTCTTTAATTGGTTCTGGGAAGCACCAGGAGTACCAACAATGAATACCAAACAAACAAAATTTTCCCATAAACAATTCACCGGTAAAGGGTATCCAGTCATGAGGAAATGGACACTGACAAATTCTAGCTTGCCTCTTAAGTGCCAGGACAAAATTTTGACATCAAAACTCAACAAGTTTCAAAGCAGCCAAGTACCAAAGTATGGCTATATTTGCATGTTACTAAGTAGATTTCTCTTCCTTTAAGTTTTTAATTCTAAGGCAATGCTGGTGAACCACTTCATTATTCTTTTTCTTTTTTTA
>VMDO01003619.1:55496-112083 GCA_007922755.1 Pedetes capensis
TTTTTTTTTTTTTTTTTTTTTTTTTTTTTTTTTTTTTTTTTTTTTTTTTTTTTTTTTTTTACTTTTGAGACAGGGTCTAGCTAAATTACACAGACTGCCTCTAGTCTTGACCTTGCAATCCTCCTCTCAAATTGCTGGGATTACAGGCCTGCCTGGCCACCTCTTAACCCTCCACCCAGCCCTCCCCTTTAACTGCTGCCTATTGATGCTGGGGATCAAACCTAGGGTCTCACTAGGCAACTGGCATTCTATCACCCTTTCTTTAACTTCTGAAAAAAATCAATCACATCATTTACAAATAACTTCAATATTTGGTAATTTATATTTTGGAAACTTTATGTCTAATTAAATTCTTTGTATTGCAAATTAAACCAAATTCCTCTCACTTGTCTTTTCTGTGAGAGGAGAGTAAAACCGGATGATCAAGAAAGATTAAGCACATGCTCATGAATATTTAAACTGCCACCAATTCATTTTTCTGTAGGTAAACCTAAAATATTAAATCAGTATTTCTGTATTTTAGACACACTTGCTTGAAATATGCTAACCAAAAGCTACGTAGTACATAAAAAAGATTTGTCAATAGCTACCAATATTGAGAATAAAAAAATGAATTCATTTCTCTATCCACACATTACACCATTCAACAGGCTGCCAGGTAATCAGCTGAATGCTGCACATAAAGATAAAAGACACATTTCCTGATTTCAAAGAGAGGGAGACAAAGAAGAAAACAAATACCTGGCAGAGTCATTGACCCATGTGTGTATGCTATGGGAACATTTACTCAGAGTAGAAGGGAAAACAGAAGTGTCACAGGAAGTTTCCTAGGAAAAGTAATCCAAAAATTGAGTCCTGAAAGACAGACAGGAGTTAGCTAGGGAAGGAGCAATTCAGATCAAGAAAAATGCATGCAAAAGCACCTAAGCCAAAAGGAACATCGCCTACTCCAGGAGCAAGTAGACTGCAGTTCTTAGAGTTAGAATGTAGGGTGTGCATGGGAAAATATTACAAGATAGGTAGAAGGGGTAGGCAGGTGGCCATATCATGAGGAGTTAAGTCTGCATTACTGAGGGCAGTTCACATTTTCCCTTACCATCTTAAAGATTCCACTAATGTTCTACCAAAATATTTTTCTATAGAGGCAGAAAATCTAGATTATGATGTTGTTGAGTGCTGTCGATTCGGTGTCGGACTGAAAGCAACCCTGCGTACAACAGGCAAAACAGTATTGTTAGTGCATCTCTGCTATTCTTACAGTTTTCAATGGCTGACTGTTTTTTGGGAGTTGGTTGCCAGGTCCTTCTCCCAAGCCTACAGCACCTGGTGTTCCCAAGCGGTCTCCCATCCAAGTACTAACCCAGGCCCGAGCCTGCTTAGCTTCTGAGATCTGAAGGGATTGGATGCCACAGTGCTACAGCTGCTGGCATCTAGATTAAACATGAGGACAATTTAACTTAAAACTGGTAAGAATAAAATTAATAATGTCTTACTATCTGTGATGCTCAAAGTCTAATCTCCAAGACCCAGCATCCATTTATAAACAAACATTCTCTCCTACAAGCACTTGGACTTGCAGTATCATCACAGGATGATGATCAGGACATCAGATTTCTCCTTCCCTTCTAGTCCTACAAAAGCCATCCATCTTAACCTCATATTTCACAAAGAATCTGACAAAGTCACTTTCAATCATGGATTTTGGTTTCAAGGAAGAGAAACACAAAATATAGACTCTTCTGTGACTGTGTATGTATGTGTACATGTATTTTATATATATAATCAATTCTATACATGAATTTAGCAAATACTAAGAAGATGTTACTAAAATGGCTTGATAAAAATAAAACAAGAAAAAGCTAAAATGGAACATGATATAATTTACAACCTCTACCTTTAATATTGCTGGTCATAACTCAATCCTGGAGTCATCTTTAACCTTGGAGAATACTTACACCCAGAGACAATGGTGATGAAATTCACATGATTAAATCTGAAGGCCTGTAATCTCTGCCCTAAACTATGTGAAAACCTAGCAGATGAGTCACTTTGCCTTAGCTCATCCAATATGCATGTAGTACCAAGGGCAATAATCTCAGCACTTGCAATCACAAGAAAAAGTACCAGCCTTTTGAAAATTCAAAACAAAATTTTCTTAGCTTAGTACTTTAAGTTGCAGTTTGTTGTTGCTGTTAGGTGCTGTCGAGTCGGTATCCGACTCATAGTGACCCTGTGCACAACAGGTGAAATACTATTGTCAGTGCTTCTCTGCTGTTCATAGGGTTTTCAATGGCAGATTGATTTTTGGGAGTGGGTTGCCAGGTCCATCTCCCAAGCCTGCAGGCTGCAGCATCTGGTGTTCCCCGGGGGGACCCTGCTTAGCTTCCAAGATGTGACGGGATCAGATGCCACAGGGCTACGGCTGCAGGCTTTAAGTTGCAGTATGTACAATAAAATTCAAATATACTGTCTTCCAGCAACATCCAAGCGTTGATTTTGTGAGGAGTCAGGCAGTTCTCTCCAGTAAAAATTCAGATTGCAACACTGAAAAAAGAGACGTGATTGCAAAGTAGCATAATAAAACTATAGGCATTCTCCACAAAGCACTGATCATTAACTCTGAAAATCTGAATAAAGATATGTGATGTTATAGAGATAGTGCAATTTTCTGTAAACATTATAGACCAAAATTCCATGTCTGCATTCTCTGACCCAATGATGACTTCTACATACTAATTCTTATAACTGTGTTAAATTAATAAATGAAAGCTTAATCCTTATAATAAACCTCCAGTTTGAAGATTTACTAAGATACTAGTTCTCCAGCAAGGAAAGAACTATAGCACAATAAATAACAAAGTTATAAAAAGTTACATATCATAGTTGGGTCTGAAGGTGCATGCATGTAATCCTAATACTAGGGAGGGTGATGCAAGAGGATCATGAGTTCAAGGCCAGCCTGGCCTACAAAGCAAGTTCAATGCTAGCCTGGAATGCATAGCGAGACACTCTCAATACACACACACACACACACACACACACACACACACGCGCACGCGCACACACACATCCTTTAACTCAACCACCATTTACTAAAAAATATGAAATTCAAATGAATTTCCCAAATAAAGTCATATTCTTATAATAACTAAAATCAATTTACCTTTTTCCAATGATTTACTTCCATTTTTAGTTAATGAAGTTTTACTGAACTAAGCAATAGTAGGAGGTAAACCCACAAGTATGAATTTTATAACATTTTCCTTAGTATGGTACTAATAGTACTCAGAAAACATTTGGCTTATGGCCTTATTCTTTAAACAATGAAACTAAATGCAAGTCACTCTAATTTCAAACTTTATGCTAAATAAATATACAAACTATTCAATTCCAAACCATACACATCAACAGAACATTAAGAGGTATGTGAGAAGACCCCTAGGCATCTTCACTTTTTATATGCTTGTCTTAGAAGTAAAAGAACACTAACGAAAGATAATGGGAAAGTAAATAAAGAGATGTTTTTCAAAAATGAATAAAGTAGGTGTATAAAGTAAAGTTTAACTGTAAACCTTTTTTCCAAAATCAAGTAGATGTGCATTCATTGTTTAAAGAATATCTAATAGCAAAGGAAAACATTCATGATATGCAAGCAGAAAAGAGGACAAAAATTATTATTAAGACAAAACACTAAAACCAATATGGTATCCCAAGGTGGATCATGAAACTAAAAATAGATGTTAGTGGGAAAATCTGGTAAATTTCAAACACTGTAGTTTGTAGTCAATAGTATTGTACCAGAGTTAATTTCTAAACTTTGCCAAATCAGTGTACCACGATTAAGTAAGATATGAACATTAGGGAAAGCAGGATGAAGCGTGTGTGTGTGTGTGTGTGTGTGTGTGTGTGTGTGTGTGTGTGTGCATGGTACGATCTTGGCAACTTTTTAGTGATTCTGAAATTGTTCTAAAAAATTACTCTTCATAGGCTGGGCATGGTGGTGTATGCCTGTAATCTCAGCAACTTGGGAGGTGGAGGCAGGAGGATCACAGGTTCCAGGCCAGAGACAGTTTGCATAACTCAAAGAGATCTTGTCTCAACATAAAAAATAAAAAAGGAGTTAGAGGGTGCAGCCCAGCAGCAGAGTGCTCACAAAGTATGTGCGAGGCCCTTGGGGTCAGCCCTCTAGTACTGTAAAAACAAAAACAAAACAAAACAAAACAAAACAAAAAAACCCTCTTCACATCTAGTAGCAAATCTGAGGGGATTTCACTTTAAAAGAGTAACATTTTACACTTATGTGTCTCTCTAGCTTGCCCAAAAAATACATAAAACAAGAAAAACAGACTAGACTAAGACACAGTAAAATGTTAACATTGGTTCACTTAGGAATAGAAAATCATTTTTTCTTTGTATTTTCTATATAGTGCAAAATACTTTTATAATCAAATTATTAACTAAAGAATATACAAATCAATACTTAAGACTACTTAGAAAAAGAAAAGCTGTAAATGTCTAAGGAGAGCCTAAATGCAGATCATCTATAAAACAGGTTAGGGCAGAATGTGACGAACATAATGGCCATGGGAAATTGCCAAAATTTAAGCAGGCAAAACCTACTTAGTAAGTGCTGGACCTGCCACTATATAGAACTTAACATCTACTCTCAGTGTAACAGTGCCCAAGGCCAGCAAAGTTATGCTCAGAATTCATGTCTTGGGGGAATGTTCTGAAAGTCCTCCAGTACAAAGCTAAACAGGATGGGTATATTCCAAACAAAAAAATAACTCAGTTAGAAACCTGGTATACGACTGCCCACTGAGAACTTTTAGAGATTCTTTTCAATATCACAGTATGTTCCCCCACCCCACCTTCCTTCCTCTCTAACACATTCCTACCACTTATGCCCAGTCATCAGCCCTTTGGACTAAAAATGGTAACCTGGTCCTATTTAGCAACATGGGTAGAATTATCAGGATTTAGAGACTACTGGGATGACAGAACCAAATTTTATTTCACATGTGTGACAAGCGTTTATCACAAAATGGGTTTTCTTGTTTGCTTTTTGTTTTTGGGTTTTTTGTTATTGTTGTTTGTTTTGGTTATTTTTTGACACAGTCTCCCTATGCAGCCCTGTCTGGCCTTGAATTTACTATGTAGCCCTGGCTGACCTCAAAATTGCAGTCCTCCCCTCTCAGCCTCCCAAATGCTGGGATTACAGGTACGCACAATCACACTCAGCTCCCAATAGGTTTGTTTCTGATACCTTAAGGGCAAAATATATCCCAGCAATTTCATTAAGCCCTAAGGGGAAATATAATCAATTACAAGTGCACTTCAATTTAAATCAAAAAATAAAATACATTTTTAAAGGGAGTGCCAGTGGAATCAGACAGATTATATTTTGATACAGAATCTCTTCTAGGATATAATGGGAGTGGAGAGCACATTATGGATATATGTTAGACTGTTGGCTTCTCCTAAAATAGCTCTGAAAGGACAGTCTTGGTTTCTGTGTTGCTTTGTGTGTGTGTGTGTATGTGTGTATGTGTGTGTGTGTGTTTTGTTTTGTTTTGAGATAAGATCTCTCTATGTAACTCAGGCTGGCCTGGAGCTCACTATGGAGCCAGACCGGCCTTGAACTCATGTTCCACACCTAGCTTTTTGTGTTGCTTTTGAAAGAGTTTTTAATTCTTTATTTGTGAGTCACCCTGCTTCTCAACTGAAAATGTACCACATAGTAGAACTATATTAGTAAATCTGTACGTGTATTTCTTTTAGTTTACTCTTTTGAATCCTCATGTGCTCTAGTCAGGTACCCAGGCTTATTATTCTTAATAAGGTACAAAATAAGGCCCTATACACACAGAGCCCTAAGGAGTCTTGTGTGTTAAAGTACTTCGCTTTTACTTCATGAATTCTGTAACAGTAACTCTGGAAGCCTTTTGGGGGCTTATTTGTTTAAGAAAATATAGACTACTAAAAAGGTGATTCTCAGGTATGAAGGCCACTATATTGTTATTGTTGTTACTATTTTGAATAGGAAGCGCTCTCTCTATATATATATACATATAGATAGATAGAGATATCGATATAGATATCTATATATGTATCTATAGATATATAGATTCATTCATACATATGTGTGTATATATATGTATATATATATACATATATATATACAAAATACTGTTTTTCATCAAAGCTGAGACATGATTGACTTTAGTCCAGTATTTTGTATACTACTGAGAAAGAAAAAAAAGTTGCCAATTATGCTATAACATGCCAATGACTGTAAGATGTACTCAAATATTGCTGCATAAAGTTGGGAAATGTCTCCTAGAATGAATGAAATATGGTAAATAGTTGATGAAGGAACTATCGATGCATTAAAAATAACAGTAATGAAAGACTGTTTATACTCTTTTCTCTGCTCTTTTACCATATGCTAGACGATAGTAACAATCAAGTGGCAGAATTTCAGAGTACACAAGATCAATATTCTTTTGAGCTCCTAACAGATATTGATCTAAAGAACAGCTTTGCAATGCACGCCCTGAAAACTATTTTCTCCAGTTCTCAAGTACAGAAATGAATGTGAAAAAATTAATAAAAACTAGACAGGAAGTCAAATTTAGAATGCTTAGTTTTCTTACTACCACTTTAATAAAGACAATATGCAATATGCCACCTTTCAACTCATGGCTCTATGGTTTGCTTTTTTCTTCATATTTATCTTTCTGATTGGTTGTTTGGTTAGTTTTGTCTCACTATGTACAACAGGCTGGCCATGAACTTGCAACTCTCTACCTCAGCCTCCTGAGTGCTGGGATTATAAGTGTGTATTCACCATGTCTAGCTATGTTGACCTTAAACTCAGGATATTAATTATCCATGGTGAAGGTAATTCTGAAAAACCATATTCACAAGTACAGCTAAGGTACCTGTGGCTTTCCCTCAGAGCACAGCTTCTAAGAAAATACAATTTGAGAGAAACTGTGAGAATATTTTCTCTTTCTTTTCTTTTTAAAAGATAAATATAGAGAAAACAAATCTCTATCAAATACAGCTGGAATTTCTAAGATATTTTATTCCACTTTCAAAATGTTTCTCACAGCTGGGCGATGTGGTATACACCTATAATCCCAGCAACTTGGAAAGCTGTGGCAGGAGGATCACAAGTCCAAGGCCAGTGGCAGTCTGCACAACTTAGTGAAACCCTGTATCTAATTAATTAATTAATTAATTAATTAAAAGGGCTAGAGTGCAGCTTAGTGCTGGACTGCTTGCTTAGCATGTGCAAGGGCCTGGGTTCAATCCCTAGTACTGCAAAAGAAAAAATAATTCTTCACTAGTACTGGCTGAAACGTTGTCTACTTAGAATCTAACAGTTTGCTACATAGAATATTAGTTTCATATAATTATATGTATGCCTGCAGCCATACCACTGTGGCATCCAATCCCATCAGATCTCAGAAGCTAAGGAGGGTGAGGCCTGGTTAGTACTTGGATGGGAGACCACATAGGAACACCAAGTGTTGTAGATTTGGGAAAAGGACCCAACAACTCACTCCTAAGAAACAGTCAGTCATTGAAAATCCTATGACTAGCAGAGAAGCACTAACAATACTGTTTCGCCTACTGTACATAGGGTTGCTTTGAGTTGGACACCTACTCGATGGCACCTAACAATAACAACAATTACATGTATAAACTATTCGTGTTGAAGCATTAAAATTTAAAACTTTCCACATGCAAATTACGATTCTGAATTCCCTGAAACGATTAAAACTTCTAAATAGAACAAACAATAAGGCTCAGGCAAGGTTTTAATTTCAATACAGTTGAACAATGGCATAACATGCTACTACGTAAAAGTACTTTAAGCATATTAGAATCTAAAATAAAATGCTTTATTTTTTAGCATTCTAAAATCCTCCAACAGAAGGCACTAACAATCTCCAACAATGCCAGCAGTGCAGCAGGATACAGTGAAAACACAGTTTTGGGCATCAGAGAGATCCAAATTGCTCCTTAACCCCTCCAAATCGACATTTCCTCACAGGCAAGCTAAAAACACTGACCACCAACCACCATCACCACTCCCTATCTCTGAATAGTTGTCAATGTTTTGGAGGCTGTTGCCATAATAATTATGAGAGTCACATCAGGACTGAATAATGAAGACAGGAAAAGAGGATAGAATAGAGAGTTAGCATCAATAACACCAGATGACTGATTTTACTGAGAAGAAAAACAAGAATCATTTTCAGTTTGGGTGACAGCACATACACTGAGCTAAGGAACATAGGAAGAACAAAAAGGTTTAGAGAAGCACTTAAACTGAGCTTTGAATGTACTATGATGCCTGCAAGACCTCTAAGTGGAGATGCTTAACAGACAAAAAGAAATACAGATATGGAGGTGAGAAGACGACCTGGGAGTCATTTAGCTTACAGATGCAAGGTATGGGATAAAATGAACCTGCTCAAAGAGAAGGAAAGTAAGACCCACTGAAACCCAAAAACATTTAAGGGAACTATGGAGGAGAGGAAAAAAAGTCACTAAAAGTCTGGATATTCACTGCTCAAGAGGAAAAAGGCAACCTGAGGATGTACGTCAGTGGTAGAGAGCTTGCCTAGCATGTGTGAGGTCCTGGGTTTGAGTTCCAGTATTACCAAAGAGGAAAAACAAAGATGAAGGAGGAAAATGTCCAAGAGTGTGGTATCACAGAGGCCTAGGAAAGAATGAATCAAGGACAAATGGGATAGGAAAAACAGTATTATCTCAATAAGAGTGAAAAAACCAGAGTCAATTAGTTTGGAGAAGAGAATATTTAGCCATATGGAAGAGAAGAGAGAGAGTTGTCATTAAAGTTTTGTCTTATGGAATAATGGACTTGACTTGCTCTTGAAATAGACTTCTTTAGAGCAAACCACAGAAGTGTATAGGAATAAAAAAATAATAATAATAACTTCCACCATTTGACAAAGTTCTCTGTTAAATAAATGCTGAACCCCTAATCACTAGCAGTGTTTCCGGAGATGCCACTGCTGCGTAAGAAATTGGATGAGATAGGTGATGTGAGCATTCTTCCAGTTGAAGTGACTTTAAAGGCATCAATTAAATATGAACTATTTTTCATTAAAGGGAAAAATGAAAAGATGCAATGAAACAGTTTTAAATAATTAGAAATACAATCTAATTAGTCAACGGAGTTTTAAAAATTGCACCCAGTTTTAATTCTAAGTAAAACACATAAGGCATTTTAATGTCATTATTCTAAAGCAGAACATCTAATACAATATAAAAGCTTTTAAGTTTTTATCAAATTTTATAGTTGTTTTTTTAGCTGTAATAGTTCTGCTTAATGTCATTAAAACCCACCCAACTTAGTTTTCATAACTTTCTACTGCTAAAAAATTATACTTTTTTAAAAAAAAGTTTGGGCAAATAATTGTTTGTCTGCTTCAAAGCAGGATTTAATAGTTATTTGTAATGCCAGATATTTTCCATTTGACCCTCCAGAGCCACTCTGACATTCTCCATTCTACCCCACCCCAGGAGAGCTGAACGGAGCACCAGCAGGCCATACTGACTGAGGTGCCCTTCCTTTCTGAAGTTGCTCTACTGATGGCCCCTGCTAGACAGCCATCTCCTGTACACCCAGCTGTTGCTGGTTCAGGTAACGACCCCCTCCCCTTGTCCCTTTTAGACCTAGAGGTGTTAACAGCTTCCTGACATTGCTAGGTGGCCTGGTCACCATCACTAGTTGATTTTCCTTAATCTGCCCACATTCTATAAATAATCCCTCCATTAAATTATTCTCTATTACAGGGTTCCTCCCAACTCTGACTGATAGAACTGTTACAGATGTTTTCAATACAGTAATTATATATTACACTGTAGCCACTGGAGTAAATATGTTATGAGAAAAAAGACACTGTCACCAGTTTTTACATTTTTTAGTCAAACCAACTAAACTAATCTTTAAGAACAGAAAATAAAAATTACCAACCTAACAAATGGTTGAAAGGAATGAATTATTTGTAAATTTTACTGAGATTAATATCCAAAAAATCTTGCAGTCATCCTTGATATTTTGCTTTCTCATATCCAATAACCAACTTACTGATTTTTTTCAGATCTGTCTTCAATCTCCCAAATTCAACTACTGCTTCCTACCTTGACAACTCTGGCCCAAGCTACTAATATTTCTTTCTTGTCTGATTTTTTTCCAGTAGGCTTTTAATTGCTCTCCTTCTGTGCTTGTGCTGCTCCAGTCTTTTCTCAACAGAACCACCAGACAAACTATGAAATAAAGTTTCACGGGCTGGAGTGCAGCTTAGCAGTAGAGCACATGCTTATGCATGTGTGAAGACTAGAGTTAATTCTTAGTGCAAAATAATAACAATGGTGTCAATGAATATAGTTTTTAAATCATAAAAATCATGATTCTCATAAAGACAGTAAAATGGACATCAAAGATATTTAACTCATTAATCAATGATAGAACAGTTGTTGTTGTTGTTAGGTGCCATTGACTCAGGTCCACCTCATGGCAACCCTCATAGGGTTTTCAATGGCTGATTATTTCGAGACTGGCTTCAGGAGTGGATTGCCATGTCCTTCTCCTGTTTTGGTGGTGCTAAGAATCAATCCTGGGTCCTCAGAGAATGATGGACTAGTTCAGAGGAAAATTCCAAGAACCATACACATAAAGAGTAAGAAATTCTGAAATGAATTGGCAAATAGACCGAATACAGGTGTATTCACAGGGTCAGAAACTAAATGCATTCCATAGGACACAATTTGCATTCCTACGATTTTTTTTTTTTTTTTTTTTTTTTGGCAGTACGGGGGGTTGAACCCAGGGCCTCCCACTTGCATGTTCTGCAAGTGCTGGACCACAGAGCTGCTGCAGCCCTAGCCCTTTTTTTTTTTTTTTTTACTTTTTGGCATGAGTCAGGCACATCTTCATTTTCAATGTGGCATCTTTACTATTTAACGCTTTAAAAGGTCTTTTTCAACAGCTTTTCCTAATGCAATGTGTCTTTTGATTTCTTGACTGCTGCTTCCAAAAGGGTTGACCGTAGAACCAAGTAAAGGAAAATCTTGGACAACCTCAATCTTTTCTCCAATTATGAAGTTGCTTACTGACCCAGTTGTAAGGGTTTTTGTTTTGTTGATGTTGAGGCACAATCCATACTTTAGGCTGTGCTCTTTGATCTTCATCAGTAAATATTTCAAACCCTCTTCAGAACTGTGTTATCTGCATAATAGAGGTTGTTAATGAACCTTCCTCTATTCATGATGCTGCATTCTTCTTCATAAAGTCCAGCTTCTTGGATTATTTGCTCTGCATACTGATTTTAGAAGTATGGTGATAAGACACAGCCCTGATCCACACCTTTCTCAACTTTAAACCAAGCAGTGTTTACTTTTTTTTTTGAAAGACTGTCTCCTTGTCCATGTACAGATTCCTCATGAGTACAATTAAGTGCTCTGATATTCCCTTTCTTTGCAGTGTTATCCATAATTTGTTATGAACCACACAGTCCAATCCCTTTGCATGCTAGATAAAACAGATAGATATCTTTCTGGTATTCCCTGCTTTTGGCAAATATCCATCTGACATCAGCAATGATGTCCCTGGTTCCACACCCTCTTCTGAATCCAGCTGGATTTTCCGGCAGTTCCCTGTCTATATACTGCTACAACTGCTTTTGAATGATCTTTAGCAAAAATTTGCTTATGTGTGATATTAATGATATCATTCAATAATTTCTACATTTGGTTGGATCCCCTTTCTGGGGAATGGGCACAAATATGGATCTCTTCCAGTCAGTTGGCCAGGTAGCTGTTTTCCAAATCTCTTGGAATAAACAAGTAAGCATCTCCAGTGTTGTATCTGTTCACTGAAACATCTCTATTGGTATTCCATCAATGCCTGGATCCTTGTGTTTCGCCAGTTCCTTCAAGGCAACTTCCACTTCGTTCTTCAGTACCATTGGTTTCTAATCATATGCAACCTCTTGAAATGGTTGGTCATCCACCAGTTCTTTTTGGTATAATCACTCTATTTCTACTATCTTCTTTTGATGTCTCCTGTGTTGTTTAGTATTATCCCTATAGAATCCTTCACTATTGCTACTCAAAGCTTGAATTTTTTCTTCAATTCCTTATGCTTGAGAAAAAGAGTGTGTTCTTCCCTTTTGGTTTTCTATCTCCAACTCTTTGCACATGTCATTATAACATTTGATTTTGTCTCCTCAAGTTGCTCTTGAAATCTTCTGTTTGGGTCCTTAATGTTATCATGTCTTCCTTTTACTTTAGCTGCTCAACATTCAAGGGCAAGTTTCAGAGTCTCTTTTGACATGTAATTTGTTCTTTTATTTTTTTCTTGTCTTTTTAATAAGCTTTTGCTTTCCTCATGAATGATGTCTTTGATGCTATGCCACAACTCATCTGGTCTTTGATCATTAGTGTCTAGTGCATTAAATCTGTTCTTGAGGTAGTCTCTGAACTTGTAAATTTGAATAGTAGTCATATTAACTGACCTTCCTTGTAGGCATATGGATATTATTCTGTCACTGACAGCACTGTACTTCAGGACAGATCTTGAGATGCTGTTTTTGATGATGAATGCAACCACATTTCTCTTTGTCATTCCCGGCATATTAGACCATATGATTATCTGATTCAAAATGGCCCATGCCAGTTCTTTTTAGCTGATTCCTAGAATGTTGATGTTTATATGCTCCATTTTCCTTTTGATGATTTCTAACTTTCCTAGATTCATTCTATGTACCCTCCACATTCTAATTATTAATGGATGTTTACAGGTGTTCCTCCTCATTTTGGGTCATGCCACATCAGCAAATGGAGGTCCCTGAGGCTTTACTCCATTTCCATCATTAAGGCAGAGTCTACTTTGAGGAGGCAACTCTTCCCAAGTCATCTTTGGAGTGCCTTCCAACCTGGGGAGCTCATTTTCCAGCATTATACCTGACAGTGTTCTTCTGCTATTTATAGGGTTTTCAATGGCTCATTGTTTTGGGTGTGGGCTGCCAGGTCCTACTCTATAGTCTGTCTTAGTCTGGAAGCTCAGCTGAAACCTAATCACCTCAGGTGACCCTGCTGTTATGTGTAATACCAGTAGCATAGCTTTCAACATCACAGCAACATGCAAGACCCCACTATAGGACAAACGGAAGGTATATGGGGGATGAAATAGATATAAAAATCTTAAACAAAATGTAAGCAAATGAAATGTAGAAATTCATCCCAGCAATGCTTGTTAGCCTAATCTGCAAATCAATGTATCTAACCATATTAAAGAAAGGGGATTGTAACAAAGTCTCTGAATATAATTCAACATGCATTCATGATTTAAAAACACAAAAAAACTAGCAAGGTAAGAACAGAATGAAACTTCCATAACTTCATAAAGAATATCTTAAAATATTTTTTGAATTTCCTTTGAGATCAGGAACAAGAAATAAAACTATGACTATCTACAGATGCCTGCAGCTGTAGCCCTGTGGCATCTGATCCCTTCAGATCTCGGAAGCTAAGCAGGGTCGGGTCTGGTTAGTACCTGGATGGGAGACTGCCTGGGAACACCAGAAGCTGTAGGCTTGGGAGAAGGACCTGGCAACCCCCTCCCAAAAATCAAACTGCCATTGAGAACCCAATGAACAGCAGAGAAGCACTGACAAAAAGTGTTTCCCCTTTTGTACAGAGGGTCGCTATGAGTCGGATACCAACTCGACGGCACCTAACAACAACAACATCTACAGATAGCAAAAACACTGAAATAATCACTCACAGTTAGACAAACAGACCAATGTTACAGAAGAATAGTAAGAAACAAAACTACTCATATATGAAAACTTGACTTATGATATATAGAACAGACCAGAGAGAAACAGAAGGATTATTTCAGTAAACAGTACTGGGATAACTTATTATTAATATGAAAAAAGCTGAAGGTGCATATCTTATCGCTCATTCTCAGGAAAAAAAATTCAGTTACTAAGAGATATAGTTAAGTGTTAAACATGAAAGGCAAAACAACAAAGTTTTATTGGCTAATGTAATGCTAATATAAGGCAATGATTTCTCATTAGGAAAGGATTTCTTAAGATAACATATATAGGAAAAAACCTCATATATAACTGTATTTAAATTAAAGACTATTGTGATAGATAAGATAGATAGATAGATAGATAGATAGACAGACAGACAGACACAGATAGATAGATAGATAGATAGATAGACAGACAGACAGACACAGATAGATAGATAGACTGATTATACTTCGTTTACATAGAGGGCTGGAAACAAGTTATAAAGAATGCCATAAAAGGTTATCAAGTTCTACATGAGAAATGTCAAATAACCAACTGAATTCAAAGACCCAATTATTTTGCTTCTTTAATTTCCCTTCATATGTCACAATTATAATGTTAATCAAACAGTACTCCTGTCAAGTCTGCAGCCATAGCACATTGGCACCCAATCCCTCCTGATCTCAGAATCTAAGCAGGGTCTGCCTGGCCAAGTCCTTATATAGGAGACTGCCAGGGAATACCAGGTGCTGCAAGCTAAGGAGAAGGACCAGGCAATCCACTCCCGAAACAATCCACTGAAAACCCTATGAATACCAGAGAAGCACTGGGCATGGCACAGTGTTAGATAGTGTTCCTCGTTCTCTTGTACATAGGGTTGCTATGAGTCAGACCTGACTCATGGCACCTACCAACAACAACTCTTGTCAAAGCAAGTACCTTATCTATTTAAGTAAAAATAAGGAGACAAGTGCTATTGTACATCCCTATAATCCCAATGGTTTGGGAGGCTGAGGCAGGAGGATCACAAATTCGAGGCCAGGGATACCCTGCACAATTTCACATTATCTTGTCTCAAAATAAAAAATAAATCTATAAAAAGGAGCTAGGGTAAAACTCAGTGGTAGAGCACTTGCCTAGCATGTGAAAGGCCCTGGGTACAAACCCTCAGTAGAAAGAAAAGAAAGGAAGGAAGGAAAGGAATAAAAAGAAAGATAGGAAGAAGCTGGGCATGGTGGTATACACCTGTAATCTCAGTACTCAAGAGGCTGAGGCAGGCATTCAAGGCCAGACTAGTCTACTTAGCAAGTTCCAGGACAGCCTAGGCTACACAGCCAGACCATCTCAAAAAGCAAAAGGAAAGGAGAGGCAAGGAGGGGAGAAGAAAAGAGAGGAGCAAAGAAAAGTAAGAAAAGAAGAGAAAAATGAGAAGAGAAAAGAAAAAGTAAGGAGCCAGGTATGGTGCACACTTATATCAAGTACTTAGGAGGCTGAGGCAGGAAGATTGAGAATTTGAGGCCAACATCAGCTAAATAGCTAGCTTGAGACCATCCTGGGCTATATACATAGTGAGATCCTATCTCAAAAACAAAACAAAAAAGGAAAAAAAGAGAAAAAGAAAAAAGAATAATATGAAGCCAAAAAAGGCCTGCCAGTATTCTAACTACCTCACATCTCAAAACATTACACATGTGTGCTAGCATTTAAGATCAACACATTACTCTAGGAATTTGGAAAGAAAAATAAAAAAGAAAAATAAAACAACACATAGTTCAGTAAGTATACCAATCCTTCTTTTTTTTTTTTTTTTTTTTTTGGTGGTACTCAGGGATGAACCCAGGGCCTCGTGCTTGCATGCTTTGCAAGTGCTGGACCACTGAGCTGCACCCCCAGCCCATTTTTTTAATTTTTTTGAGACAGGGTCTCGCTAAATTATGTAGACTGCCTCTGGTCTTGAACTTTTGATCCTCCTGCCTCTGCCTCCCAAACCGCTAGGATTACAGGTGTGCGCCACCACGCCCGGCATCAATTCTTGTATGTAGATCTTATTTCAAGTATTAACAATGATATGGGAGAATCCAAATCATGTCTCAGATAAGTGGGATATTAGTTGGACCCTTCCCACTGTCTTGAATCATTATTTTTCATTAAGTGGGATACTTATTTGTCACATATAACAACAAACTTAGCTTTGGATGCTTTAGAGGAGAAACAATGTAGTAAGATCTCCCTAGCTGAGCAAGGTGTACAACAGGCGAAACACTATTGTAAGTGCTTCTCTGATGTTCATAGGGTTTTCAATGTGGGATTTAGTTTTGGGAGTGAGTTGCTGGATCCTTCTCAAGCCCATAGTACCTGGTGCTCCCAGGAGGTCGCCCATCCAAGTACTAACCAGGCCCGACCCTGCTTAGCTTCTAAGATCTGATGGGATCGGATGCCACAAGAAGGTGCATCTGACTCATGCCATGGTATTTTCAGTCACATCATATGGTTGTGAAAGCTGGACATTAAACAAGGGAGACAGGAAAAGAATTCATGCTTTTGAATTGTGGTGCTGGAGACGTCTATTGAATATACCATGGACTGCCAAAGAGATCTGTCCTAGAAGTGCAACCTGAGTGCTCCCTGGAAGCAAGAATGGCTAGACTGCGTCTTACATATTTTGGATATGTAGTCAGGAAAGATCAGTGCCTGGAGAAAGACATCATGTTTGGGAGAGTGGCAGGTCAACAAAAAAAAAAAAGGAAAACCCTCCACCAGATGGATTGACACAGTGCCTGCAACAATGGGCTTATATATAAATAAGAGAATGTGGCACAGAATTGAGAAGTGTTTCAATCTGCTGTACAAAGGTTCACTATGAGTTGGACTCAACTTGACAGCACCTAACAACAACAATAGATAAGCAAGGTGGCACATCCCTGTAACTCCAGGTTTCAGAAGGCTGGAGTAGGAGGATCATGAACTGGAAGCCAGTCTAGAGATCAGACCTATCTCAAGTAAACAGATAGATAGATAGATAGATAGATAGATAGACAGACAGACCAACAGACAGACAGACAGACAGATAAAAATTAAAAAAATAAGATCTCCTGTGGAAAAAGTAGTAACTTTTCAAAAAAATGCCTGACATGGTAATACATGCTTGCAGTCCCAGATACTTGTGAAGCTGACTTGGAGGATTGTCTTGAGCCTGAGCTTGGACAACTCAGCAAGACCCTGTCTCAATAAACAAACATACAAACAAATAAGCAAAATAAAGCTGACCACATATACTTTTAAAGTGCCAAAGAAATATATACAATTGTAAAGAACACAACCTTAACTTGAGGACCTATTAACACTGTATTTATGACTAAAAAGGATGAATTGGAAAAATATTTACCTCAAGATAAACACTTTAAGAAAAAAAATTAAGGTAATCAATGTATGTGTCTACCAAACAAAAGAAATTCATCCCCATTTAATCTAGCATAAGAGTACCTTTCCCTTGACTCCAAATACATACATACATAGAAGGTACCCAGTTTCCTTCTAAATGCTGGCTCATGAGGAAACAATGATTTTAAACACACACAAGCTCCAGCACTCACACTTACAGTTTCTACATGCTGCCCACACAGCACTTTGTAAGAATTTGATTAGGAGGAATGATGCACAATCACACCACATTCTTTCCCTCAGCTCACACATCAAGAACTTGCCCTCTCAGCTGCATTCTTCTCCAAATAGCCATGGTCACCTTAGCAACACTATGCTCCTAATATGGGCAGCTGGTCCATTTAAAGTCAGTCCTTCTTGGCAAGGAAAATGCTTGTTCTTCAAATTGAGGGAGAGGAGAGGGTTTCCTTTCAGTACACATTACAGGGGCTGATTTAACATGATCAGCATTTCTGTTCTGTGGTAGCAATTTGTGTGGAGTTTCAATCTATTCTGAGTTTTACTTTGTTTTGTTTTGTTTTTAATCTAAAAGCAAGTAGCTGAAAAAAATAAAATTAAGACAAGCTAATGTGGAATTCCAAGAGTGGAACATAAAACAAAAAGAACCTAAGATAATTGTGCTCTTTTATGAAACTATAAACCATCCACATTTTTTAGGATAAAGTTTGTCTACAGTTAAACTGAACTGTAACACCTAAAGCCTTAATACATAATAAGAAATCTGAGTCAGAAGATTTGTGTCTTTGTAATATACCCTATTTCTGAACCACAAGCACATTGCTAAGGGTTTGGGGTTTAGCTCAGTGGTAAAGCACTTGCCTAGAATGTGTGCAAGTCTGTGGGTTGGATCCCCAGCACCACACACACACACACACACAAAAAAAAAAAAAAAAAAAAAAAAAAAAAAAAAAAAAAAAAAAAACCACTAAGCTTCAAAGTTCCATACTCCAAGGTATTAAATTAATAGATTATCAGTCAATCTGTAATCCTTTATTCTACCAACTATATGGCCAACTTCTCAATCTTTCCACAGGCTCAAATGAAACCAAGTGGTTAGTGTATTTATTTATTTATTCGAAGACACTCAAGACCTAGAATGACCTAGAATAATAGTGAATTTCTCAAAACCAATCTTGACTAGGTCCCAAAGCACACACCTATGATCCCAGCAACCTGGGAGGCTGAGGCAAGAGGACTGCAAATTCAAGGCCAGAGGCAGCCTGTGCAATTCACCAATACCCTGTCTCAAAAATACAAAATAAACAAGGGATTAGGAGTGTGGCTCAGTGGTAGAGCACTTGCCTGACATGTGTGAGGACATGGTTTTAACCTTCCAGTACTGAACAACAACAAAAACCAACTTTTTAAATTCTGTGCTGAGGATTGAACCCAGGGTCTCATACATGCTAGGCAAGTGTTCTTCTACCAATGAGCCATACCTTTGGCACTCAAAAAACCAATCTTGATCTCTGCCTATATCTGGGATGAAATCAAATTAACCCTTTTAGGATAAAAGATACTGTTTTATAACCCAGTATACCTGATTTTCACACTATAAACAAATAATTTAGGGGAACAGGTTCACTATATTCTGAAATATATGAAATCAAATTACTCAAGTTACATACTCATGAAGGGATTTTATCTCCCACCTATTAGAACTAGAAACCTAATCTTTAAGGAAATTAAGCCAGTATGCTCTAAATAAAAATATCTAACCTTATGGTATTCACTATAAATTGAAAACCTTTATGAAATACTTTTCTATATTAGAAGTATACCAAATCCATATTAATTTAATAAATGCTACTTTAGAAGACCTTAAGACTGAGTAACTATACCTACAATATTCATTGCTTATATTTTTGTATGTAAATCTGTATTTTTTAAACTTCTCAGGTTATGAGCATCTTCATGGTTGGAAATACTTGTCTCAAGACTAACTTAGTAATTATATCTTCTATATAAACCCAAATAGTTGACCAGGTACAGTACAGATCAGTAAAAACCTAAAGCTAAGTCTACAGCTGGTTTCTTCATTTGTAAAATAAGAATACTCTTTCTTCTACTTATGCAGCATGCTATCAAAGTGAGAATAATGAAATTATGGTACCATGCAAAAGACTCAAAAATTAAAGACACTGGAGAAAAGGACTATGTTACCTGATATCTAATTCTGTGAACTGTTATATTTTTTTAAAAAATAGAGAGGTATTCAACAATGTATGGAATATGAAAATCATCAACTTCAAAAATTTCTGTTCTTTCCACCGAATATCTTACAAATACTTAAGTGCTGATATATTTTAAAATGAGTTCTTATGAACAGCCTCAACTTTGGCTTTACTCTAGCCGACATGTGAATTCCCTTTCTACTATAGATTCAGGTGTTGAAATTTAACAGCCAATGTGATGGTATTATGATGTAGGGTCTGAAAGAAATGATCAGGTCATGAGGCCAATCTCTGTGACTGGGATTAAGGCCCTTACAAATGAGGCTTCATACAGCCCTTTCTCTTTCCACCAAATACCAAGTTACACGGTATTCCTCCTCTCTGAAGGATGTAGCCCTCACCAGACAAATGAATCTTCCAGTACTTTAATCTTGGAATTTCCACAACCTAGAACTGTGAGAAATAAATTTCTGTTCCTTATTAATTAACCAGTCTGTGGTTTTTTTAAAATAACAACACAAATAAACTAAGACACTGCCCCATTTCCATCCCACTATGAATCTGTTCCTTAGTCCCCAGAACTAAATGTCCCTAAGATTCTCCTCCTACATGAAGAATCTACTCCCAACAATGTACTGTTGGCTTCTTCCACCAACAGCAGCCTCTCTCAGATCTGATCACTGCTGTCATTCTCTGCTTATCATCAGGGACCACCCCATTCTATCACAAGCATCTCCCCCCCCCCCTTTTCACTAGTATGAGGAACACCATTACTATGAACTTGGAGCTTCTAAAGTTTCCACTGTCAATTTTTAGAGGATAAGAGAGAAGGTGTTTGTCCTGATACTGTGCTAATATAAGTGAAACTGTGTTTCTGAATTCCACATTTAGAATTAGTAATTATTCAGTTCTTAATCTACGTAAGAGTCAGCAGTGGGGGTTCCCAGAACCTGGTTCTCCTTCAAAGAAGTAGCAGAAAAATAAGATTAATGTTCAAATACAATACAATGTACAAATTAGTAACTGATAATGGAAATGTTTCATATCTCCGGTATTACCTTTAAAATACTAAGGTTTTGTGAACAACACTGATATACTGTTTCTACAAGAAAAATACACATTTTTGTTAGGCTCCACTATCTTTTTCTTTGAACTACTTTAACAGACCTTAGACTGCCAGCCTTCTAAACTGATGTTTATATTCTGCTAAACCTGCACAACACCTAACTCACATTCTTTAATTCTAGCATAAAAAAATGAGCACAAATTGGCCTGTTCCTCCAAAATGCCCATTTTAGTATGCCTTCTACATGTAAGGATTTTATATTTAACAGCTTTATTTTAATAAATAACAACCTGGAATGCAATGTACCAGTAAACACTCAGCAACATAGCCAGAACTTGGGGAAAAAAGGGAGGGGAGAAGATTAAAACAGAGTCCAAGAATGAAATTAAGACCTAATGTATAATAACTCCTTCTTTAATATGTGAAACCATTTTATTCTAAGGCTTATTATGGTCAAGAAGAGTACTTAATTCTCTGTGAACTTTTTAAGTTGTATTAGGTGAGGTATTGCCTGTAGCCGTAACACTGTGGCCTCAGATCCCATCAGATCTCGGAAGGTAAGAAACGTCGGGCCTGGTTAGTACTTGAATGGGAGACAGCCTGAGAATTCTAGGTACTGTATAGGCTTGGGAGGAGGACCCAGCAACCCACTCCCAACAATCAATCCACCATTGAAAACCCTATGAATAGCAGAGAAGCACTGACAACAGTGTTTCGCCTGTTCTTCATAGGGTCACTATGACTCGAGGGTGCCTAACAACAACAACAGGTAAGGTTTAAGATAGGATGTTCTCTCTTTCATATTATCTTTTATATAAGTTAAAATATATTGCTGTTGTTGTTAGGTGCCATCGGGTAGGGTCTGACTCATAGTGATCCTATGTGCAACAAAACACTCGCTGCCACTGTGACATGCCCAGCACTATATCAGTGTTTCTCTGCTATTCATAGGGTTTTCAATGGCTGATTTTTTCGGGATTGTATCAGGAGTGGGCTGCCCAGGTCCTTCTCTCATTTTTGTGGTGTTGGGGATCAAATCCAGAGCCTCAGAGAGCATAGAGCAGCACTCTACCAATTGAGCTAAATCCCAGCTCCAAATTAAAATACAGGCACATATAATAATAAAACCAGTTATAAGACACAAAAGAATATATATCAGACATTAAAAGGTCAATTATATGGAGAATAGAAAAAAAGGAAATAGAAGAATGGTCTTTTAGTGAATCAGTGATGATGGGTATGGCACAAATTGAGGAACATTTTGAACTTAATGCTTCTGTGTATAAGGGTAAAAAGAACTGATTATGTCAGAGTCACCCTATTTCATAGTAAATAGTTACCCAAAAATTTAAAGAAAATTGGGTAAAATATACTATATAACATAAAATCTATAATCTACCATTTCAACCACTTTTTAAAAGTATGTACTTAATTTTTATGTTGTCATTATTCCTTAAATACCTTTAACCACATAGCAAGGTAATACTATATAAGTGTGAATACTGTTGCTCGTAATATTTCCTACACTGAAAATATGAGGCCCTGGGATTGATTCCCAGTACCATAAAACAGACAAATAAATAAACAAATAAAATATAAACAAAAATTACGAAAGCACTTGAATGCTTATAAAAATAATTACTTATTGAACAATTTACAGGGGAGCCTTAAGAGTACTAGTCATAGATAGGTGTCATGGTTCATGCCTGTACTACTACTGGCTCAGGAGGCTGAGAGAGGAGGATCATGAGTTTGAAGCCAGAAGAAATCTGTATAATTTACTAAGACCCTGCCTCAAAATTAAAAAGTTAATAAATGGACTAGGATTGTAGTTTAGAGCACTTGCCTAGCATGCATGAGGCCCTGGATTCAACTCCCCAGTATGGGGGAGGAAAAAAACTACCAGACACTATGATCCATCATCACTGAGTAACATGCATTATATCAATGTAGTTTTTTTTTTTTTGGGGGGGTATTGTTTTGTTCTGTTGTGTTTGCGTGTGGAGGGGGGGTACTGCAGGGCTGAACCCAGGGCTTCACACATACTTTGCAAGAATTCTACCATTGAAATTATAAGGTGTGTGCCACCATGCCTGGTGGCATTAACACGGATTTAAATTTAATTTTCCAAAAAAACAATGGCAAAGATGTAACAGATTAACTTCACTAAGATTAAACCTGAAATTTGTAGTTTTGCTTTAACCACTGTGGTGAGGGGAAAAAGGATCTAGATTTCTCCTGAAGTGCTACCTCACTGCCTTGGGGCAATGTGCTAGAAGACCAGACATCATACCCATGTCCCAAGACCTCCTTCTTTGCCTCCTAGAAATAGGAGTAAAAAATAGGTGAAAGGAGTTTCACAAGAAATATGGAAAGGAAAAATCTTGATGATTTGTTCTCTCTTTCTCCTCATCAGCTTTAATAGTCCCATTATTCTGATCATTTGTTTCCAAGTCCAGGGAAAAAACTGACCTGATTACCTGAATGTACACCAGTTTCAAAAATGGGAAAGAGGTGAGTTTGAAAGTACATGTACTCCTCAGGAAAAGTGACATTGAAAAAGGAGGGAAAAAAAAGTTATCGGTCTGCATAGCTCACTTTAAAAGCATTTTCCATTGATAGGCTTAATTAATCTACAGTGACCACTACTATCTACCCTAAAAAGTGCCTGAGAAAATTTAACCAAAGTAGGTGGGGTTTTTTCATTCGTTCTGTTTTGTTTTGTTTTGTTTGAGACAGGGTTCCACCATGCAGTGTAGGTGGCTGGCCTGGAACTTGCGATATAGCCCAGGCTGGCTTCAAACTCAAGATCCTCCTACCTCAGACTCCCAAGTGCTGGAATTACAAGTATATACCACTAGACTCAGCTCCAAAGTACCTTCTTAAAGCTGCCAACCAAAAGAGTTCAAGTTCTTGGTACAAATTAACCAAATCAATAAAAAAATTTTAATATTTACTCACTTGAACATTTCTTCCTTCAGAAGTTTAAAGAATATAATAAATTAATGATAACTTAAAATCTACTGGGAAGGTAATCATTCAGGAACTTAAGAAATACATATTAGATATTACTTTATCTTCATAATCTACCTGGTAAGAAGCATTCTTTTTAACTTTTACATTTAGTTAATTATTACATTAACCATTTCTTACCTTGTGGAATTCTTTTCTGAGAAAAACACACATACTTCAGTTCCTAAAAAAATTTCAGACAGAAAAGTTGAAATGTTAGTTCTAAACAGACTTTTGAAAATGAACACTTACAAAATGCAAATATGCTACATTCAGAATATTATGACATCTATATTATCAAAGCTTAAGGGATAGCAGATTTCCTAATAATGAAAGTACGTTTTAGGTATAGAGATGTAGCTCAGGTAGAGTGCTTGCCTAGCATGTGTAAGACCTTGGGTTTGATCCCAGCGTCACAAAAAAAAGAAAGGAAAAATAGAACTTTTTAATAAAAACTAACCATAAAGTGTGTCATTTTTATTTCATTAAAATACTACTTATTATTCTATTGATGGGACATCAAATCATTTTTGCTAGGCATATAATGATGTGTGGCACAATTTCATATTCTAAAACATTGGTAACTCAAGTGAATTTTATTTTAATACTTGATATTCTGAAGCTTGATTTTTCTAAGACATAAAACATATTATAAAATTTATCCATTTCAATAGAAGAATTTAACACAGTCACAAAGTTCTGTAACCATTACCATCATCTAACTGTAGACTATTTTCTCACCCCAATAAGAAACCACATTCTGAAGAGCACATTTCTAATTCCAGGGAGAAACATCTGAAACAAATTTAATTCTAAAAAAAATGCAAGAAGCATATTCTTTAAAACACTTTGATCAAAATTATGTTTTAAAAAATATGTAGAGCAAGGACTAGAAGAAAAAAATATCCCAAAGTAATAAGAGTGGATGTATTTGGTTGTAGTATTACAATGACTCTTTTTCCATATATTTTCTCTAAAGCTATGATTCAATAATATTACTTTGGGTTTTTGTTTGAAACAAGGTTTCATTATGTTGCACAGGCTGGTCTAGAGCTTGTTATGTGGATTAATCTGGTCTTGAATTTGTGTTAATCCTCCTGCACAGAAAATATTACCTTCATGATTCTTAAAAAGGTATAGCAGAGACATATATCTACTAGAGCTACATGCTAGAATTTGTATTACAAAGTAAAAACAGAAATATAGGTGACATTTTTTTAAAGCCCATATTTATTAAATGTTTTTCAAAGTAGATAAAATAACTATTAAGTTAAAAAGAAAAAAAAGGTCACACTTACTAATCTGGTTGAAAAGCCACAGCTGCATCTTACTTTATGACAAATGGACTGTTTTACCACCTTTGAATCTGGGCGTCTACTTCTTAATGGCCATTTCTGAAATAAAGGTACAGATATTAAGAATGTGAGTTGAATATATAATAACAAAAAACATAAAAACTTTAAGGACAATTACCTAAATTGTAGCAACCACAGACAGAACTACCAAAATAGTTCTTGAGCAACTGCCTCACAAAAACATTATTAACAGGACTAAGGGTGACGTAGGTAGGACAGAAAATTGGCCATTATTTCACAGGAGGGTGCTTTAAGTCCTCAGTGCTTTTCAGTCATCCAGGCCATACAATTACTGAATACAATTTGCAAACTGGAACAAGAGAAAAGCAAAGACATAGACTGTTATTGTTAGGTGCCATCGACTCCAGTCCAACTCATAGGACCCCTGTATACAACGGAACGAAACTTTACTCCCTGATGCTGTGCCAGGTACATGGATCTTATTTAAGCCCATTGTTGCAGACACTGGTAGAGGGTTTTCCTTTTTTTCATTGACCTGCCACTCTCCCAAACACGATGTCTTTCTCCAGGGTGGTCTCCTGACTACATGTCCAAAATATGTAAGACACAGTCTAGCCATCCTTGCATCCAAGGAGCACTCAGGTTGCACTTCTTCTAGGACAGATCTGTTGGTTCTTTTGGCAGTCCAGGGTATATTCAATAATCATCTCCAGCATCATAATTCAAAAGTATCAGTTCTTCTCCTGTCCCCCTTGTTCAATGTCCAACTTTCACACCACATGGTGTGACTGAAAATAGTATGGCACGAGTCAGGCACACCTTTCTCTTTAATGTGACATCTTTTCAATACTCTGAAGAGATCTTTAGCCACAGCTTTTCCCAAGGCAAAGCACCTTTTGATTACCTGACTGCTGCTTCCATGGGTGTTGACTGTAGAGCCAAGTAAAGCAAAATCATGGACAACCTCAATCTTTTCTACATTTATCATGAAGTTGCATACTGACTCACTCATAAAGATTTTTGTTTTGTTGATGTTTAGTCGCAATCCATACTGAAGGCTATGTTCTTTGACCTTCATCAGTAAATGTTTTAAATCCTCTTCACTTTCAGCAAGCAGTTGTGTCATCTGCATAATGCAGGTTGTTAATGAGTCTTCCTCCAATCCTGATGCCAGGTTCTTCCTCATGAAGTCCAGCTTCTTGGATTATTTGCTCAGCATATAAACTGAAGAGATATGGTGAAAGTATACATCCCTGATGCACACCTTTCTCAAATTTAAATCAGGCAGTGTTTCCTTGTTCTATTCGAACAACTGCCTCCTGGTTCATGTACAGATTTCTCATGAGTACAATTAGATGTTCTGGTATTCCCATTTTTTGAAGTGTTATCCATAATTTGTTATGATCCACACAGTCAATAAAACAGATAGACATCTTTCTGATATCCTGTGCTTTCGGCTAATATCCACCTGACATCAGCAATGATGTCCCTGGTTCCCTGCCCTCTTCTGAATCTGGCTTGATTTTCCTGCAGTTCCCTGTCTGTATACTGCTGAAGTCACTTTTGAATGATCTTTAGTAAAATTCTGCTTGTGTTTGATATTAATGATATTGTCCAATAGTTTCCACATTCAGTTGGATCCACTTTTTTTTAGAATAGGCACCAATATGGATCTATTCCAGTCAATTGGCCAGGTAGCTGTTTTCCGAATCTGTTGGCATAAACATGTTAGCACCTCCAGTGCTGTATCTGTTGAAACATCTCTACTGGTATTCCGTCAATTCCTGGAGCCTTGTGTTTCACCAATTCCTTCAAGGCAGCTTCTACTTTGTCCTTCAATACCATTGGTTCCTCTTCATATGCAACCTCTTAAAATAGTTGGTCATCTACCAATTCTTTTTTGCTTAATGACCCTATGTATTCTTTCCATCTTCTTTTGATGTTTCCTGAATTGTTTAATATTTTCCCTGTAGAATTGTTTACTACTGCCACTTGAGGCTTGAATTTTTTCTTCAATTCCTTAAGCTTAAGAAACACAGAGTGTGCTCTTCCTTTTTGGTTTTCTGTCTCCAGCTCTTTGCACATGTCATTATAATATTTGTTTTCATCTTCTCCGGCTCCTGTTTGGAATCTTTTGTTTAGTTCCTTAACTGTATCATGTCTTCCTTTTACTCTAGCTGCTCGACGCTCAAGGGCAAGTTTCAGACTCTCTTTTGACATGTAATTTGGTCTTTTCTTTTTTCCTGTCTTTTAAATAACATAGACAAAGATAGGGGGCCTAAAATTGCACATTTTGACCACAGTAATGTAACTGCTTATATATTCTGTTCATTTATTGTCTATTTACTCTTTATGCCTAGAATGAAAACCCCAGAAGGGGATATTTATCAGCTTTATTTATTGATATCTTTTAGGCACCTAAAAAACTGATATGCTGGTAAGTGCTCCAGCACTGATAAATTACTTAACTTCAATTGATGGAATATTTAAAATATTTTATGTATTTTTTTTTAAAGTAATGGGAATTTGAACCCAGGGCCTTCTGCATGCTAGGCAATTGCTTCTCTACTGAGCCGTACCTTCACCCTCTTTTTGATTTTTTATTTTGAAACTGAGTCTCTCTAAATTGCACAGGCTGCCTCTGGCCTCAAACTTGCCCTCCACCTCGTGTTGGCCTCCCAATTTTCACTGAGAGTATAAGTATGCACAAGGCTATTTCAGGTATTTTAAAACAGCAAAGTCTCAAAATGCCATGTCTTTCACAGTAACACCATCAATGTTAATGTCAACTACGTCATCATTATAGTTTTATTCCTCATAAACAAAGATCATAATTAATTAAAAGACAATGAAGATATGGTTCCAGCCATGAAATTAGAATAAAAGTTTATGTCCCTTGACTTTGTCCCAATTTTGCCAAATACCGGCAAGTGGGGTAGAGAGGTGGTCTTTTCTTTTTAAAACGTGTTCTTTGAGGTACTTATGGAGACAGCTAGGAATACAAGAGAAATTCTTTTTCCTTTTTCTTTTTATTTTTTGGAACACTGTCGTGCTGAATTGTGCTGGTTTCCTCTGGGCTCAAACTTGTGATCCTCCAGCCTCAAGCCTCTCAAATCACTAGGATTACAGGGCTCGAACCTATGATCTTCCTGTCTCAGCTTCCTGAGTTGCTGGGATTACAGGTGTATGCTGTAAGTGCCTGGCTTTTTTTAAGGAGTGAAAATCTGCTATTCTGACAGTTCTCAAGAATAACCCTCAAGGAACCCAGTAGTCTTCTACTTCTCCTACAGCTGAATGGTATTCCACAAAATGCTATTCTTTTTGCTAAAAACTTAGTGGAATACAAATATAAATAGACATTTGTTGCTTTTTGTTTGTTTTCCTCCCTTTTAAAAAGCAATAAAACCATTTCCCCCTTTAATACTGAGGACTGAACTCAGAGCCTAGAGTCTGCTTGGCAACTGCTCTACCACTGAGCTGTGTCCTCAGCCCCCATTTTTAATTTTATTTTGAGAAAGGGTCTTTGTATGTTGTGCAGGCTGCCTCTGGCCTCAAACTTGCAATCTTCCTGCCTCTACCTCCTGAATAGCAGAGATGATAGGCATGTACCATGATGCCTGGCAGAAGAACCATTTTTAAATGGTTACCTATGGACACAAGAAAGAGGGTGGAAGAGATATGGATGATAGCTAAACTTCCAAGATTATACTTTATTTTCTATGTACTTACTATTTACTCATGCATTCATTCAGAGACAAGGTCTCATCATATAGCCCAGACTGGCCTCAAACTTACTATGTAGCCTGGGTAAGCCTCAAACTCATGGTCCTACCTCTCAAGTACTAAGATTTGGAGGAATGTGCCACCACACTAGGCTTTACATTTTAAGACAAAGATACAAAATAAAAAACAGGCACTGTGACACACCCTTGTAAACCCAGCAACTCAGGAAGCAGAGGCAAAAGCATCACAGGTTTGAAGCCAGAAGCAGCCTGTGCAATTTAGTGAGACCTTGTCTCATAAAGGGGAGGAGGAGGAGATCTAGGGGTGCAGCTTAATGTCAGAATGTGGTTGCCCAACACGCATGAACTCAGGTTCAATCTGCAATACTGCCAAAAGATATAAAATAAGAAAAAAACTCTTATATAAGAAACAAACTAAAAGGAATTAGCCAATCTATATGTACAAAGTTGGTGGCATAACCAATCACCCACAGAATTATTTCAATGCACTTCTTTTGGTGGTACTTGAGGGTTGAACGCAGGGCCTTGCACATGCATTCCAAGTGTCCTATCCTCGGCTGGCTGCTCCCCCTGCCCATTGATTTATTTATTTTTTAGTTTGCAGGCTGCCTCTGGCCTTGAAAGTGCGATCATCTTGGCCCCACCTCCTGAGTTCCTGGGATTACAGGCCTGTGCCACTGCACCTAGCGCAAGCACTTTTAAAACAACAAGATATATCAAAAAAGGGGGAGAAAACCTCAAAAAAGTCTTAAACTACATTCAGTAGTTACATTGCTACAAATGCTGGCAAATAGATAATATCTGTCACCAGGAAGAATCAAATATAAAATCACAGAAATAAAAATTCTATAATTTGCAATTTAAATTGGAGTATCCATAAGGGCTCTTGATTCATTTAATCTCATAAATGCCCATTCCTTGTTCTTTCTCCTAAAAAAAAAGGCTTTGAAGCAGCCAGGTGCAGTGGCACATGCCTGTAATTCCAGCAACTCAAGAGGAAGAGGCAGGATGATCACAAGTTGAAGGTCAGAGGCAGCCTGCATAACTTAACAAGACCCTGTCTCAAGATAACAAATAAAAAGAAGGCTGGAGGTACAGCTCAGTGTTAGAGTATTTGCAAAGGATGTGCAAGGTCCTAGGTTCAAAGCCTAGTACCTCAAAAAAAAAAAGTTCTCCTTAGGGCTAGGTATGGTGGTGCACACCAGTAATCTCAGTGACTTGGGAGGTGAAGGCTGGAGGATCCCAAGTTCCAGCCCAGAGGCAGTCTGTGTAATTTAGCAAGACTCTATCTAAAAACAAAAAATAAAAGAGCTGTGGGTGCAGGTCAGTGGTAGAGCACTTGCAAAGTATGTGCAAGGCCCTGGGTTTAGCCTTCCAGTTTGGGAAATAATAATCCTTTTAATCAATTATTATTCAATCACGAATCACACTCCTAATGTAGACTTACATTACCCACATTTCCCACTTACAGTGAAGAGATTCCTGGGGTATTTGTTGTGCTAGGAAGAATCTATCAAGGACTACTGGGGTATGGAAAAAAATGACATGAAAGCCAACTTGAAGGACACAAAAAGCCCACTAGCTAAAAGTGAGTCAATCTGAACATTAAAAAGATAAGGAACAGGAAAATAGATGGACCTGGAGATCATCATGTTAAGCAAAAGAAGCCAGACTTGGAAAAAGAAATATCATGTCTTCTCTCACATGTGGAAACTAAGAGAAAAAGAAAAAAGGGACATAAAACTAAAACTAAAAAGGGAGGGTTTAGGGATTCCGCTCAGTGGTAGAGGGTTTGCCTTGCAAGTACAAAGCCCTGGGTTTGGTCCTCAACACAGGGGTGGGCAGGGGGCAGCATGGGACTACTAGGGATGCTCAAGGGAAGGGGAAAAGGGGGGAGGAAGTATACGAAATAGTAATAAAGGGGGTGAAAATGATCAAACCACATTATATGCATGTATGGAAATGGCATAATGAAGCCCATTAATTTGTATAATTAATATAAGCTAAGGCTGGGGTTTAGTTTGGTTGGTAGAGTGCGGTTTTGCACTTTCTCAGGACTCTGGTTCAATCCCCAGCACTGCAAAAAACGGGACGTGGCAATCCACTCCCAAAGTAATCCTGAAACAGTCAGCCATTGAAAACCCTATGAATAGCAGAGAAGCACTGACAACAGTTCCCGGCATCGAACAGTGGCAGGTAGTGTTTCATTCTATTGTACACAGAGTCGCTATGAGTCAGATCCAACTGACAGCACCTAACAACAACAATAATAAAGAAAAAAAGGGACAGGGTTTTACCGCAGTTGGTAAAGTGCTGCTCTGCACTGAGGACCTGGGTTCAATCCCCAGCACTGCAAAAATAGAAGAACATGGCAATCCACTCCCAAAACAATCCTGAAATAATCAGCCATTGAAAACTCTAGGAGGGTAGCTATGAGTTGGACTCAACTCAAAGGCACCTAACAACAACAACAATAAAAACATATAACAAATACTGTCAATTGAAACACTAAGTACATAAAAATTCACAGCCAACTTTAGAAGTTGCTAGGGCACAAAGTTTGTAGAAAACGTACTCTACAGTAATGAAGTAGTCAAAAAGTGAGAGGTGGGTGTCTGTTTGTTTTGAGGCAGTGGTACTCAAACCCCAGGTCCTCAAACAGGCTAAACCAGCACTCTACCACTGAGATACACCTTCAGCCCCAATTCCACTCTTAACACAGGGCCCTTGCCACTTTAATTCACAACTGCATTATTCTAATATTTCCCTGTCTAATATCCCAGCCTATTACTTCCTCACCTCAACAAATCAGTCAGATTAGCCATTTTCAAAATACAGTCAGAGCACATCACTCTTCTCATCAAAGCCCAATTTAATATCTTCCTTTCCCTCTCTCTGACTTCATTTCTACCAGTCTCCCTTTTGTTCCTTCCATTCCAGCCACACTGGCCTCTTTCCCTTCCTTAAACACATCAAGCATTCTCTCACCAGGAAATGTTTTTCTCTCTGTGTTAAACATCAGATCTCTGTTTGGATTATTCCTCCTCTTCCTTTAGGACTTGATTTTTTAGAGATCATCTCATCAAAGAGATCTGCCCTGATATCCTAGGCAAATCCAAAATATACACCTTAGTTTTCCTTATCTGGCAGAGAATATTTTAGGAAAAACAAGTTACAAATTTTAGAGAAGGTAGTGTCCAAACATTGCATCATTAATTTGCAGATTTTGGGGTCTAAATATCTACACAGATCTATACTGTCTCTTTTAAGAGATTCTTACATTCCCCACTTCAAAAAATTAATGAAAATGTACCTGCCATAGCTTTTTTTTTTTTTTTTTTTTTTTTGGTGTTTGTTTTTAAATCATCTATATCATAATTCGCCTGCAGCTGTTGCCCTGTGGCATCTGATCCCGTCAGATCTCTGAAGCTAAGCAGGGTCGGGCCTGGTTAGTACCTGGATGGGAGACTGCCTGGGAACACCAGAAGCTGTAGGCTTGCGAGAAGGACCTGGCAACCCCCTCCCAAAAATCAATCTGCCATTGAAAACCCTATGAACAGCAGAGAAGCACTGACAATAGTGTTTCCCCTGTTGTACAGAGGGTCACTATGAGTCGGATACCGACTTGATGGCACCTAACAACAACAACAACATATCATAATTCTAGAAAACAGTGATAGAAAATTTTAATTAAATGAGTCCCATTAAAAAACAACTATTGCCAGGCATGGTGACACATGCCTGTAATCCCAGCGACTCGGGAGGCAGAGGCAGGAGGATCACAAGTTCACGACCAAACTCAGTCTGCGTAATTTAGTGAGACCCTCTCTCAAAAAGTTTAACAAAAAAAATGGGCTGGGCATGCAGCTCAGTGGTCCAGCACTTGCAAAGCACGCAAGTGTGAGGCCCTGGGTTCAACCCCCAGTACAAAAAAATAAATAAAACTACCAACATAATGACATTCCCTTTTCTAAAATTCCAGGTAATCTTAGAAAAAGTTTTGACTACTTCAAATTTATTTATTACTTTTAGGTACCATAACCATTAGAATCAAAAGAACTCATTAACTCTTAACATGACTAAATTAGCTACAACATGATAAGGATGTTTGACCTTAATTATTTTTTTTTAAATAAACAAACTCCTCTTGGGCTGAGGCCTACTATGCCTTTTAAATATCCTATGGCTGGCAAGGGCCTTCAGCTGTACCACTATGGTGTCAGATCCTAATAGATCTTGGAAGCTAAGCAGGGTCGGGCCTGGTTAGTACTTGGGAGACCGCCTGGGAACACCAGATACTGTAGGCTTGGGAGAAGGACTCTTGCAACCCACTCCCAAAATCAATCCACCATCGAAAACCCTATGAATAGCGGAGAAGCATTGACAGTAGTGTTTCATCTGTTGTACGTAGGGTCACTACGAGTAGGATACTGACTCGTTGGCACCTAACAACAGCTGGCAAACTTCAGGATCTTAAGTGAGATAAACAGGGGACAGAGAAAACAGCAACTATGACCTAGAGATCACATTTAATAGTCCCTGAAGACCAAAACAACGATACAAGTTCTGGCAAGAGTTGTCTAGAATTGCCCCCAAACTAATTTATCCACATTCCTTTCATCTGAACAATCTATTTTTACTTGAAGTTCACAAAACACTTGTTATGTGCCTATCACATAAACCAAGGTATAAAAACAAATCAAGAGTAGCATGAATACTTTCGGCAGGGTTTCGAAAGTTACATGATGAAACTTAATGCTAAAATCTTATTGGGGGGAAGGGGTGGAGAGAACCTTTGGATATTTTTATACAATAATACCCTCATTCATCTACAAATCAGACTAGGCAAATGCAACTATTTGAAAGAAGACTAGAGGCACTGAGCAACTTTTACATGCCATATACTTATATTCGCTTACTTAACTCTCAGGACTTCCCTGTGGAAAAGATACTAACAAAGCACATAGTGGTTAAATAACATGTCCAAATCAGAGATGGACCCAGAATTCCATACCTCAGGCTTCCTCTCCACACACCCCACATCCCAACCCCATGCTAGGCATATAACCTAAGGCCTCACACATGCTAGGCTGGCACTGTACCAAGCTACACACCCATCGCTCAGTCTGTCTTTTTACTATATAATCTGTAATAACGTAGAATAAAATTATTAGTCAAAAATCCCACATTTACCCCATATATTGTTGTTGTTGTTAGGTGCCGTCAAGTCGGTATCCAACTCATAGAGACCCTCTGTACAACAGGGGAAACACTGTTGTACAGTGCTTCTCTGCTGTGCATAGGGTTTTCAATGGCAGACTGATTTTTGGGAGGGGGTTGCAAGGTCTTTCTCCCAAGCCTACAGTTTCTGGTGTTCCCAGGCGGTCTCCCACCCGGGTACTAACCAGGCCCAACCCTGCTTTGCTTCCAAGATCTGACGGGATCGGATGCCACAGGGCTATGGCTGCAGTACCCCGTATGAGTAACATGTAAATTTAGGGTGCTCATTTAAGACTTTTTCCCTCATTCATCCAAACGAGCTTTAGACAAGAGGACAAAGGGGAAAGGTTCATTGTTATACATTAAGAGGAAACCTGTGACGCCAAGTGATGAATCCCTGTAATACTTAGATATAAGAGAAATAATTAGGCGCAAGCTTGGAAGAAAACTGGTTTTCATTCAAAATAACCTGAATCACTTCTAAATGGCTGATTGCTATTGCATACACTCAGAAGTCAGAGAAGAAATGTTAGGATTTAAAGAGTACAGATTTGTTTACCAAAATAGTTTCTGTACTTTTCTAAATATTTGAAATACTTCTTTTCTGCTTATGTTCATATACATACATTGAAGCATTCCATTAATTTTTAAATATATAATAAAATTATGAGAGTTATGACTTCTAATTTCCTTTCCAAAAACTCCTCAGATGTGGAACACCTTAGTTCCTGACATTATCAGATAACATTTATGGGCTTTAGTTCTTTGTATGTACCAGAATCTGATTTTTAAGGGTCATTAATCAGAAAATATTGTGCAGGAATATTTTCTTTTGAAATTATGAACATAATTTGTTATTATTAGATGTAATTTCTGTCTATCACACAGTAAAAGTAACATATCTATTCTCAAATAAAACTCAAGCTAATTCCTTAACTACCAAGACACATTACCCAGGAAACGCAGCCTTGATACACTAGTGTCCTATTATTTGGAGAAAGTGAAAATTCCCTGGCACAAATTATTGCCATGACTTAAAAAAGTTATTTAAACAATATAACTTACTGATTTACACAGAAGAAACTCAATAGACTGATCAACTTAAAGGTTCCCAAAGGATTAAATATTAGTCCTCAAAGTAATTTTTTCCTAGGATCTTTAGTAAAATTAACACTTAAAAATGTCCTTCACAATCTCAACTCCTTGTACCGATGGTTAAGAATGAGGAAGGAACAAGAGAAGGGATGAGGGAGGCAGAGAGAACATACTCTCAAGATCCCAATTATAAATAAGGAAACCTACCTTAAAAGAAAAAAAGCTTCAGGATTTTAGTGTTTCTTTCTCAGAAACAAAACACTGTATTCAGATCTATAATTAAAACTAAATAAAAATAATGGAATGATCTACACATCAATGGTTCCCAACTTTTTTGCCACCAAAGACCAATTTCATGGAAGACAATTTTTCCACTGTGGCGGGCAGTATTGGGGGTTGGGGATGACTCAGGGGATCAAGGGATCAGGAAAGGCTGAGTGGCTGTAAATAAAGAAGAAACTTCACTCACTAGGCTGACACTTCCTGCTATGTGGCTTGGTTCCTAACAGGCCACAGACACGTACCACCAGTCCAGGGCCCAGGAATGGGAGACTCCTGGTCTATGTGGTTTTGAAATCAATATTAGGGCACCACATGAAGCGTTTGCTTTTTTGTTTTATATTTTTTAATAATTCATTGAAATATAACTCAAAAGCCACAGGTTACTGCCACTACAAATAGTGGATCTCCAATTTCAGTTGAGTTTTCAGTGCTTCCTAGTCATTCTACTGTTTTGTGTTTCCACACAGTATTTCTCACATTTCATTAAATTCTACCTCATGTCCTTCCTTCTTAGCAATTTACCTGGACCGGTAAGGTTTCAGAGGTGTCCCTCCATCACCACAGGGAGGACATGGTAGAGCAGAGATATTCAATTTATGGTAGCCAGGAAGCAGAGAGAGAATGCCTGCACCTTTGCTTTGTATTTAAAGGAAATGGAGAACATAACATGTAAATCATATATAGTCTCTTGAAACTTTATCATACATACAATTACTCTATAATCAGCAATTTGTCTCATTTCTCTCCCCCTCCTCCTCCTTGTATTACTAATACAAAATGAGTAATTGTCACATTTTAAAACTTTGGTGTTGTATAGATATGCTACTCATTTTTAGATATAAAATGTATTTTTAGTAAGAAACAATATTACATCCTCACACAGATTCTATGTAGAATATCAAGGTAAGAACTTCCAGAATAAGTTTTCTTCTAAGTCTTCAACATTATGAGTAAGATACATTGTTGTTGTTAGGTGCCATCTAGTTTTGTCTGACTCACTGCGACCCTCATAGGGTTTTCAATGGCACATTGTTTCGGGATTGCCTTGGGAGTGGGTTGCCACGTCCTTCTCCCATTTTTACGGTGCTGGGAATCGAACTCGGGACCTCAGAGACTGCAGAGCAGAGCTCTACCAACTGAGCTAAATCCCAGCCCAAGTAAGATATGTATACAGATCTAAATAAGCATCATCAGAGTCTGTGGCTTTACTGTTTTTAATGAATACCAAAATACCTCCATTTTTGCATGTAAGTGTCCCAAAGACTGCATTATTAAAGAAAAAAAAACTAAAAATTCATAAATAAATAACAGTTCTCAAATTGTAAATTATATGCTAGGAAAGATCAGATGTGAGTTAGGACAAAAAGCACAGTATACTCAACACTGAAAATTCAATACTTAGGGGAAAAATCACTTTTAATTTCATGGAAATTTTCCTTACATCAACATTTCTCAAGCACCCAGCCCAAATGCAGGCAGTCTACAGGGGCATATGTGGAGAAGGGCAGTTAATTTATTACATTTTACAAAAATTACACTTACCTATTTCATCACAAACACACAATTAAATAAAATAACATTATTATAACACTGTGTTTTGGTAACAGAAACATCTATGGGACAGATCTGTACTAAAGCAATAACTAATAAGAGTTGTGGCTTAGGGCCACGCATAGTGGCACATGCCTATAGTCCTAGCACTCAGGAGGCTGAGGAAGGAAGATCGACACAAGTTCAAGGCCAGCCTGGGCTATATATCAAGTTCCAGACCAGCCTGGGCTACACCAGGAGACCCTGTCTCAAAAAACCTAAAAGTGTGTCTTATGAAGAAATACTCTAGTTTGGTTAACAATGTAGAAAGTATGGGAGTTTGTCTTTATGATTTTTTTTTTGTGCTCGAACTAATTTGGATACTTTCCAAGTTAAATATCAGATCACATTTATTACTTCTAGGTATTACATAGTTTTTTTTATCAAATTTAAAATGCACACTGGTAGAGAGGCTTAAGACCTATTGCTTCAAACTTAATAAAAACAACCTCAATGACTTTCCTGAAGCAGAAGAATTTTGTTTTTCAACCTACCAATATAAATAACAAAAAAATTTAAAAATGCTGCTTGTAGGAAAATGTGAGTGTGCCCGCTTCCTTTCATATGTATGCCTCTTATCTCTTTCTCCATCTCTGTGCGTGGTGTGTTAGTCTGTGATGTTTCTTCCCTTCTCCCCAGTCTTGGTCACTGTACCTCCCGTCTTCTTCATGTCTGCCTGTCTCTCTTTCTCAGTAACTCAGTTCTAGGCACTGATATTCAAAAGAAAAGCATTTATCAGGTTGCAGCCTGTGGCAGAATTACTTATAAAATCATAATACAAGAAAAAGAATTGGGAATTGGGCTGAGAGTGTAGCTCAGTAGAGATGGCTTGCCTATCATGTGCCACACCATGGGTTCTACCCCCAGCACCATAAATCAATCAATCAATCAATCAATCAATCAACCAGAAGTTATTCAATCATTAGTTGAAAATAAATAAAATTAAAGCTATTGAAAGCCATAAATTTTCAATTTCTTTTAAATGTCTAAACATATATACACATCATATATGTATATATTTTAAATTTGGTAGACTTAATCTAATAAATTAATTTACAGAATTTTGAGCTAAATATACCGGAAAAACACTTTTAAGAGCATAGACTTTGGAGTCACAGCTCTAAGTTTATATTCCAATATGCTATGACTAACTACATGATTGTGGGCAGGTTACTTTCTCTTGCCCTACTTCTTAGACTCTAAAATGAAGCTGATAGGTAGTTGTGAGGATGACACAGATAATGCTTGCAAAATACTTAGCACTGTGCCTGGCACATAGTGAGAGCTCAAAAAACATTCAAAACATCAGGCCCAGTGAACCTCTATCACTCTGTCTGCTTGAACTTTTCCCACCTTATTATTTCAGAAGGTCAAACACTTTCACACATCTTACCTTTGAGAATTTTATCCACCTTATCACTTCAGAGAGTTAAATACTTTCCCACAGTTCCTATACATCTATAGCACATGCTCTGTTGAACATACTTCCAAGCCAGAACTAGGAATGTACAGCAAGTGAGCAGGAGAAGCTGATAGAAGGAACTTGCTCTCATACACTGCTGAAGCAATTGCAGCAAGGTCAAGTCTAGGGCAGAGGTGGCAGCACTTAGAGTCATTCAGAGCCAACACTGTCACTGGGGCAGGATGTGGCGTCTGTCTGTCTCTCTGTAGATGGTACTGGCATCCTCACAGGAATCACTGTGCACTGTGATTTGGGGCATTGTTTCTGGTTGCTTAGCCCTGAATCTGATTCTCTAACCCTGTAACAATTTAATGAGCCACTGAGTTCTACCCAACAGCCTTTTAAACTACATGATATACTTAAATTGTTTTTACTACATCCATTCTCACCTGCCACAGACCCACAGGAAAGAATAAAGGACTATTTTCAATCTTTCAAAGCAACCAAAAAACTACTGTCCACTTTTAACCCATGGATTTATACAAGGAATCCTTGGAAACCTCATTTTTATAAATTATGGGCAATGATTTTTCTAACTGGAAGAGGGAAAAATGTCTAGGTAACTCTAGATTTATTCAAAGGAATACTATCAAGGATGACACAAGAAAATAATTATATGGGAAAAGTAGATTTCACTGAGCTAACAGAAATTATTCCAAGCCAGGCTTGGTGGCACATGTCTATGATCTCAGCAACTCCAGCGGTGAAGCCTCCAGGAGGATCACAGGTTCAAGGCTACAGGCAGCCTGTGTAACTTAGCGAGACCATGTCTCAAGATAAAAGATTTTTAAAAATGGCCTGGGAGTGCAGCTCAGTGGTACAGTACATGCAAAAAGTATGTGTGAGGCCCTGGGTTCAGCCCCTCAGTCCCACAAACAAAGGAGGCAGGCAGGCAGGCAGGCAGGGAGGGAGAGAGGAAATAAATTAATTCCAGCATGTCTGACATCAAACCATGCATTCCCAGAAGTTTTCTTCGAGTAGGAGCTTTTCACTTGAAGGTCTATAATCAAAGAGCCATCCCTACTAAAGAGTCATTAAGGCCAAACTTTTGAAAAGTATCAAAAGGTCATATGTATATTCCTCTTTTGTTTTAACAAATAATAAAACATCCACACAGCAAAAGAATTCACTTCTTGATTAAAACAATGCCTGGTAATTAAGTGCCTGATTGTCACAGGCTGATATGCTCCTCTTCCTCTGCCACGTTTTTCTCCAGGTCTCTCTTATAGTTTAGTAATGCTTTTACCAGTGTCTAAAATGTTAAAGCTCAAATCTGGTTTTTTGTTTGTTCAGTTGATTGGTTTGGTTTTTTGTTTTTAGAATTTTTTTCCAGGACTAGGGGGTTGAACCCAGAGCCTCACTCATGCTTTTCAAATGCTCTACCACTAAGCTGCACCCCCAGCCTATTTTTTTACTTTTTATTTTGACACAGGATCTCACTAAATTACACAGGTTGCCTCTAGCCTCAAACCTGAAATAATCCTGCCTCCACCTCCTGAGTCACTGGGATTACAGGCATGTGCCATCATGCCCAGTCTGAAATCTGTTCATTTTATTACTTGATAGTACAAATGTTACACAAGATTTGGGGGGCAAAGTAAAACTGGGAGACAAAAGTCTCAGGAACCAGTTGCCATATGGAGTTTGAAACTATGGTAATCCCCCTTTATCCAGGTTCACTTTCCATGCTTTCAGTTATCTGTGGTAAACAGCAGTCAAAAAAATATTAAACAAAAAATTCCATAAATAAAACAATTTATAAGGGTCCCTCTACTTTTCTGTTTGGTACTGGAGATTGGGAACCCAGGGCCTGCCATATGCTAAGCACATGATCTATCACTGAACTACACTCCAGGCCCAATAATTTATGCTTTAAATTGTGTAAAGTTCTAAGTAACATGATGACATTTCGCACCATCACACTCTGTCTCACCCATGACTCAATCCTTTGTCCAGCATATCCATGCTGAATACAATACCCATATCTGTCACTTAGTGGTGGTTTCAGTTATCAAACTGATTGTCTTGGTGTCACAGTGCTGTGTTCAAACAATCTTTATTTCACTTAATATGAGCCCCAAAGATCAAGAATAGTGATGCTGGCAATTTTATTACAATATATTGTTATAATTGTCCTATTTTATTCATTTTTTTTGTTAATCTCTTTACTGTGCCTGATTTATAAATTTAATGTTATCATAGGTGTATGTATATAAGTGAAAACATTACATACAGGTCTCAGTACTATCCGTGATTTCAGGCATCCACTGGGGATCTTGGAACAAATTATCCTGTGCATAAAGGAGGACTATTTATGTTTTAATGAATAAAAGAATAACCTCAACAAATCAAGTATAGCTTTTTTAAACAGTTATAGTTGTCTTAGATTAAAATTTTAGAAAAAGAATCAAGCATTTAGAAATGTACATTGATGTCTAATGTATACCTAATGTACTCAAGTCATAGGAAAAAAAACACACCTGAATTTTGGCAGAGATTGAGGGAGTCATAGCATTTTAGGGTTCATGATAATGACGCATTAGAGCTATGCTACAAGACTGAAGTATTTGAGGCCTTGAGAGTTAACCAACTTGCTCACAGAATTTGATTCCTAGCTGAGTGATAACATTAACACATCTTTATCTTGCCCTTCAAATAAGTCAAAATGAAGTTAATTACCATGTCATTTATTTCTGAATTTAAAATAACCAAAAATACTAAATCCAAGGCAATCCATTTCAAAACCCAATTATATTCTTTTTAATATAAAGTTCTGATTTATTATAATTCATAAATACCCTGGAGTTATCAGTGTAGAAAAGGTCATCAAGGAAATTAAAAGCGTAATGTCCATAAGCTCATTCCTATATAATGCCCAGGATGTTATAAAGTAAGTCCTTTCTGTCTGTGTGTTAAGGATTCTTTCATTAAGCACCAATTATATTCATTGTTATTTACTGCATCCCCTCAGAAGATAATTTATATCTAAAAACTTTGAATTTAAGTTTATGCTAAGTAACAAAAAAAATGTTTTTTCTGGTCACAATGTACTTACTTTATAAAAAACCAACGTAATCCCTTAGGAAAAAGGTCCTTTGCATTTGGTTACCTTATACTAAACATAATGAGAGCTTTTTATGCAGGAGAATAAGAGGAAAAAGTTCACACAAAATCTAATTTATTTCTTTAAATAAAATATGTCCAAGTCAGCCTTACAAAGTAGCTATATATTTGTGTTTTATGAGAGGCCTAGAAGTAGCACTAAAAAGGATCGAAGGCTAGTTCTGAATTACTACTCTATTATGAAGACAAATTATACTATGAGGTAATAACAGGAACAGCGAAAACACTAAAAATAAAATTGGAGCTAAGAAATTCCTATCAAAATAAGGTGTAAGAACAAAAAGTACATGAAACTCAAAAAAGAACAGGGAGAGAGTGTGGCTATAAAGAGACAAAAGAAGGTTTTCAGCAAGGATGGTAAGTCTAAAACACAAGTATTGCTATTTTCCCTCCTTTAAAACTAATAAGCACAGTGGGGTGGGCATGGTGGAGCAAACCTGTAATCCCAGTACTAGAGAGGTGAGGGCAGGAGGATTGCAAATTCTAGCCCAGCCTGGGCTACACATCAGGATGATACGTCAAAAAGCAAAACCAAAAACAACAAAACAAAAAACCTAATAGACACAGGTAACAGTTGATAGCCCTGTGGAATCCATGTGGCAAAGCCTTAAGAGACTTTGACATGGCTATTACAAAGCAATGGGAATTGTCAGACCATATAAAATACTGTTATTGCTAGTTTAGTCTGGATGAAAATTGTGGAGAAAATCTAATAAGGAAGGAATGAATAGAAATAAAACAGTAACAATAAGAGCAGGAATGCCTGATGTGGTGGTGCACATCTATAATCTCAGGAGGCTGCATCAGGAGGATCAAAAGTTTGAGGTCACAGGCAGCCTGCATAACTAAGTGAGACCCCGACACAAAATAAATTTTAAAATGGGCTGGAGTTTCAGTTCAGTGGCAGAGCACTTCCAAAGGATATGAGGCCCTGGATTCTACCACAAAAAGAAGAAGAAAGAAGCAGCCAATGTTTACTGAGCTGTTCTTCTATTTTCTTTTTTTAGGTTACATACACTGCTTCACTAATCCTTAGAACAAACTTCACAGCTTCTAACACTGTGATCATTTTGCAGACAAAAAAACCCTAAGATTTATAGACTTTTAAACAACCAATAAGCAGAATCACATAATAACTATGTAACACTGTGTACAGTTCTTTTCCTAGTTTAACACCTAAATGCCATAATCTATTACAGGCCATGGAGACAACTTCACAACAGGAGAACTTCAAAGTGTTTAAATGCTTTGAATGCCAGCTAGATTTGTTATTGTACTTTGCTTTTCACTCACATATTTTAATAGTGTTATAGCAGGCAAGGTCCCCATAAAGCTGAAAAACGAATTAACTAGAAAATAACATATAGGGCATCAAGCTAGCCCTTTAGACATATTCAGTTAACCTCACAAAATTACATGGTAGGTATTACTATCTCTATTTTATAGGTAAAGAAACTTAAGCACAGAGAGGTTTAAACACTTGCTTATTTCTATGAACCAGGGTGTCCTGGCCATACTACTAATCACTATACAGTATTGACTTCCAGTAACAAACAAAAGCATTTAATACAGGTTTTGGCCCAACTTTCAATGAGAATTAAACTTTCTGTATGTTTGTTTTTTGCTTTTGTTTTGCTTTGTTTTGTTTTGCTTTTTGGCAGTGCTGGAGATCAAAACCAGGGTCTTCCACATGCTAGGCAAGTGCTCTACCACTGAGCTGCACCGCCAGTTGCTCACTGATCGTAGATAATTAAGGGTACAACGACAAAATGCTTGCCAGAAAATGGAGTGCTCTATCAATCAAGATGGATTATTTTTTAGTAAAAACTTATTATCTATGATGGGCCAGGAACTGTATCAGAATGTAGGAGTGTTCTCCAAATCTTCAGAACATAGTCTAAGAAAAAAAACATACAGACAAATCATGTAATGTGAATATCTGGTGTAGACAGGTAGATCCGACATAAAAAGAACATAATACAATTACTCACAGATATCAAGGCACAAAAGAATTAACTCTGTTTAAGGCACTCAGAGAAGTTGTATTACAGGAAATCCCTCAATTACACCTTGAATAATAGGCTGCCATTCTCCCAAAATCACTCTACACAGAAAGGCTTTGGTATCACTATGAGAAGTGCTGCAAGAGAAGGACAGAATATGCTTCAGCACAATGGCACCATCTTGGGTGTGCCAGGGCGAGGGATATAGGATAGGGATTGCAGTGGTCTTGGCAATCAAACACAATAGAAATCCATGGTAAAGGAGACCATTTATCAAGTTTAATTTTATAGCTAATGTGGCTACAAAACTCCCTTTGTTTGGCACACTTAAAGTTCCTAGTAAATTATTAATGAAAGAAACCTAAATTTAAAAAAATAAAACACAAAAGAATGGAGAGGAGGCCTTTAGTTAAGCATGACTGAGACCTAGACTTCTTCCTAAAATCTCACACTGAAAAGTTAAAGTTTTTGGAAGCATTAAAAATAACAAGGATAAAGAAAATGCGAAATGACGGAGCAGCAAATGAAAGACACCAATATTTGCAAAGCAAGACAGGGAAGCTTGGTTACTAACCTATCAAGACCAAGAAAGCTGAATCCTAAATCTCAGAGAGAAGGGCCATCCCAAAGCAAGCTGATAAAGACATAAAGAGTAATTACTGCTAGGGGTTCGGGGGAAGGGAAATAGGAAGTTACTGTTTAATGTGTAAAGGGTTTGGGATGATGAAAAAGTTCTGAGGATAGAGAGTGGTGATGAGTCCACAATATTCATGTATTTAATACCACTGGAACTGTACACTTTAACATGGTTACAATGATATTTTTTTTTCAGTACTAGAGGTTGAACCCAGGGGTTTACACATGCTAGACAAGTGCTCTACCTACCACTAAGCCGTACCCTCAACCCCGCTTTTTATTTTTTCATTTGAGACAGGGTCTAGCTAAGTTGTGCAGGTTGCCTCTATCCTCAAACTTGAGATCCTCCTGCCTCAGCCTCCTGAGCTGCTGGGATTACAGGTGTGCGTTATAGCATCCAGTTTACAATAGTAAGTTTTATGTTATTATGTTTAAGTACAATAAAAATTACAACAACAACAAAGAAGTAGCAGCAAGCTGGCTCATACTGAAGGGGTTCAGGTATCTGAGGTATAATAAAGACAAAATGCAGGGTGGGCCTAGAAACCAAGTAACTCATTGAAAATTCATATTAGTGGCCTCGTGCCAAAAACCAATCTTCTTTGAATCCCTAATAATAAAAGTCTAGAAAGAGACAAGAGACCAAAACCACAATCTTAAGGACCCAAGTTACAAGTGAAGCAAAACAAAAGACCTAAGTGAAAAACAGAAAAAAATATGTGAAATTCTGCTCAGAATGCAAAAAGCTGTCTCCAAGCAGAAAAAAAATTTTTCTCTCTCTTTACTGGTAAATGATGGTAGAGTACTGAGTAATACATCATTGGCTTTTTCCATTATGCAACTATTATATCACTTTTGGCTACACTTTTATCAATTTACAAGCTTTATGGAACTTTATGACTAGTATGTAGTAAAACTCAAATGCATATTTGGGTTATATTCCCCTATTTTTCCAATGTACTCATAAAGCTGCATTGTTTACATTGAGATTATCCTCTCCTACATTGAGATTATCCTCTCCTCCTTTATCCTTCTACATTGATTCTACTCTCCATCCCACCTTCCCCAATCTTTGCTGCTCTCTGCTAGTTCCCTCCCTCCTCCTTCCTACCCTTTATATTGTCCCTTCTTCACTAAGTTTAATTGTGCATTTTGTATATATCAACTCATGATAAGGTTTTTTCTTCCTTTAAGTAAGATTCAGTTCCCACATGAGTGAGAACATATGGTATTTCTTTTTGACCTTGTGTTCATTCACTTAAGATGATGTTCTCCAGTTCCATCCATTTTGCTACAAATTATGTTATTTCATTTTTTATGGCTGAGTAGTATTCCACTGTATATAGGTACCATACTTTCTTTTTTATCTATTCTGCTGTTGATGGGCACCTTGGCTGGTTCCAAATCTCCAAGGAGAAAATTGAACTGACACATTACCTGATGTGTCCAACAATATCAAAAGGGGAGGCAGATTTGGCAGAGAATTGTGGATGTGTTAATAATCACCACAAAGTACAAAAATGAAAATTTAACCTGGGATAATACCTGGGAAAATAATAAGTTGAAAAAGAAAAGAAATACAATCATAGTAAATTTTGTGACACAACTGTGGTCATAATAATGTAAATAATAATGTAAATAACATAATAATGTAAACACTAACTAAGTTATGCCTCCTCCCAAAATCTGACATCATATAAAAGGAAAAGAAAAGAAGAAATATGTATAAATGTTTGCAGGCAATAGAAATCATCTTTCACAGAAGTCAGAAACTACTATCTAAAATGTAAAGCCAACAAAAAGAATCACTGACTCAAAAGTGAAGACAAGTATTAGAACAAGGAGCTAATGGAACTAAAACTGGCTGCTTCCAAAGGCTGGAAATAGGAGGAAGCAGAGGAGAGATGAGGAAACTGCTATTTCTAGGTGCGCAAATATTACTTTACTTTTAAAATAAATAAAAATTTAGAAAGATAAAGATTTTATCATGTTAAAAAGATCTAAAGTTGTCTCATTTGAAATGATATCATTTTCCAACTATTATTGATTTTTGTTAATTCTTAGAACTTTCAGCAATTTTAAGGTCAAGCACATTAAATGCCTTTCATGTAGTAACAATTCATTAACTGATAGAGAATGCAAGTACTAAAGAAATACTTTAGGCAAGCAGTAATCATAAAATCTAACTATTTATAACCACTCCTAAAATATATTTTATTTCCCCTAATAATATGTATTTGGGTATGTTTTATTAAAAGCTCATTTTATCTGCAGTTCATTTGCAACACTTGGTTAAATCTAAAGTTTAACATTTTTAATGACTAGCATTTTAAGCACTAGTGATGGTAGAAATGAACTTTAAGTCTGAATGTCAAATGATATAAATGGACAAAGTGAAAGACCACCTCATGGAAAAATATACAAAGGACCAAATATACAAAAGAAAACAGGAAACGATCTTATCTACAAGAACTGTAGCAACTTGCAACTTTTAAAGTCACATTTTTGTGGGCACAAATTCACCAACTAAATATAATCTAATTAACATACTTCTACACAGTCTAAACCAAAAATTTGTTCCAGGAAAAGGAAACACTTCAAGAACAAGATCAAAACCACAAACTACATCACAATCTATTTTACTTTTTAAAAGTTAATGAAGCTCTTTTCATATAAAGATAAAAGCATTACTGAGACAGCCACTGTGGCGCACACCTGTAATCCCAGTGACTTGGGAGGCTGAGGCACAAGGAACACAGGTTTGTAGTCAGAGGGAGCCCTTGCAATTTAGCAAGCCTCTGTCTCAAAATAAAAAATTTAAAAGGGGCTAGGGGTGCCGCACAGTGGTAGAACAAATGTCTAGTATAGGCGAGGCCCTGGGTTCGACCCCTTGATACTGAAAAAACTAAGGCTTATGTGCCTTGGTTCGATTTTACAGCAATACAAACAGACTATGCTGATCTACAACACAGTTCCTTATTTCATGTATCAACTATAACAAATATACAAATAGACAACTATTACAAAGGCTTAAGGACATTAAAACCCTACTTGTTATATTATGTACATTGTACACCAATATCAGACAAAAAGTAGAGTCAGAGATCCAGCAACCAAAGAAAATCCCAAGTATTTACCACTGAGTGCCCATCATACCAGGAAACATGTGAGGGAAATACATTGGAACAAGACTCCTGCATCCAAGCAGTTTGAAACTTAGCAGGGCATGACAGAGGTACAGAACTGTGTGGTAGGGCTGCCAAGACTAAAACATGAAAACAATTCATGACAGTAAAATGATTGAGAACTAAACTATAAAATTATAAATTCAGATGGGAAAGATAAAAGAGGACTTGAAAAAAGCAGCAGGCACTGAACTGGGTCTCAAAATAGAAAAGCACTTGATAAGGTTGAAAACAATGTTACTCCCTCTAGATTTTGCTGCCTATTTAAAATTTTTTCATAATAAAATAAATACTGTGGAAAAATATATGAAAAATTAAAAAACAAAAGTAATCTAAAAGAGAACTACCCAGAAAAGGAAGAAAAATGAAGTAGTAAACAGAAGGAAAATTATCTACAACTTAAAAAAGACTTAACCATGTAGCTTGTGTATCACCAAATGTTTGCATTAGACTAGCCTCATGCCACCATCTGAGAGAATAAGATCATAAAAGCTGGCAAATGCCTATAATCCCAGCGGTTTGGGAGGCAGAGGCAGGAGGATTGCAAGTTCAAGACCAGAGGCAGTCTGTGTAATTTAGCGAGACCCTGTCTCAAAAAGTAAAAAAACAAAACAAAACAAGACAAAAACGGGCTGGGGGTACAGCTCAGTGGTCTAGCACTTGCAAAGCATGCAAGTGTGAGACCCTGGGTTCAACCCCCAGAATCGCAAAAAAACAAACAAAAATTCATAAAAGCATTATAATCCTATTTCCACAATGAGAATCTGACAAAAACAGGTTATTTACAGCAAGAAAACTACGTAAACACAGCAGCTGGGATCTCAATTCTCCATCCTGTAATATTTCCTTTTAATACACTATACTGTATTAGTGCTAACATTAAGTGTCTTATACTGTATTTGCTTTAGTATCAACTTCAATCTCTTACATCAACCAAAACATGTGAATGCTATTGTTGTTGTTGTTGTTAGGTGCCATTGAGTCGGTATCCAATTCATAGAGACCCTCATAGGTCTTTTCAATGGCTGACTGTTTCGGGATTGCCTTGGGAGTGGATTGCCAGGTCCTTCTCCCATTTTTGCGGTGCTGGGAATTGAACTCGGGACCTCAGAGACTGCAGCACAGCACTCTACCCACTGAGCTAAATCCCAGCCCTGTGAATGCTATAGACATTATAAAAAAAAAGATATACACTTTTAAATAATTACATTATAATACACAATAGGCAATGGGTCTCACTTAAGATTATGAAACTTTTATGACTAGAACCACAACCTTTTCAGTAAACAGACATGTTACTATCCCAATGTGTCCTTTAGCCAACAGGACAGTTAATGGTTAGAGAAGAAGACAGCAGGGGGCCCACATCAAAGCAAAAGTCACAGTTACAAGGAATTCCCACCCAAAAGTTTTTGTTTTATCTAAACATTTTGGTTATAAACTGAGAGCTTCATGAAGAGATTAAAAAGAAAGCAAAATGCTTTAAGTATCTAAATGGAATACCATAAAATAATCACAGTCATGAAATGACAAAGTTAATCAAAAACTTACTAGCATTCTCAGAAATTATAAGTAATGCTTTTTACATCTAAAAAAAATTCTCCCTTCTCTAAACTGTTGTTGTTGTTGTTGTTGTTAGGTGCCATCAAGTCGGGCCCAACTCATAGTGACCCCACAGATGAAACACTCCTTGAAACTGTGCCATGCCCAGCACTGTATCAGTACTTCTCTGCTATTCATAGGGTTTTCAATGGCTGATTGTTTTTTTAAGAGTGGGTTGCTGGGTCCTTCTTCCAAGCCTACAGCACTAGATGTTCCCAGGCGGTCTCCCATCCAAATACTAACCAGGCCCAACACTGCTTAGCATCTGAGATCTGACAGGATGGGATGCCAGGGTGATAGGGCTGCAGGCTCTCTAAATTAATACAGTCTTATTATCTTTCCACACTTATAAATGGTGTCCATATTTACAAGTACACCCCAGACTAGATTACTACTCCTTACTAGATTAATACCCATCACAAACTGGAAAACATTCACTAGCCCAACATCTAGGAATCACTGTACCTGATATTCTCATTTTCTTCTGTTTCCCCTCAACCAAAGGTAGATTTCAATGTTCTTCTATTACATTCCCACCTGAAATACCCCTGAGCAAGAGCCAAATGCTCCCTCTCACTTCCATAGGTATCCATAACTGAACTAATTGATTCTATTTACTTAGTACACAGAAGGGTATAACCCAGTTTCTTGGCTATATTTTTGTATGTTCATGGGTGATTGGGTGGAACAGGGGAAAAGAGTTTTGAATGGAGTCACAAGTAAGCCAAAAACAATCTCCAGCCCTCTAAAGCTGTTGTTGCATAATACAAAAAGTAATGTACTTTGAGTAGACGATCAAAATCTTAATTATAGCTCTGCCACTTTACTATTTATTAGTTGAGTGATCTTCACCTATTATTTCAAATTATAATATTTTGCCTCTAAAGGCACATGTAGGAAAGTACCTTAGCCCAGCAGAGTCTTTCATCATGATCATGATCATAATGATAAAGTAATAATACAAGTTTTATATAGATAGATAGAGTAATTATAATACTAGTACTAGCAGAAGTAGTACAGGTGGTGGCAGTAGTGGTGGAGGTGATGATGGCTGGAACTAGCAGAAGTATCAGTGGTGATGGTGGTAGAGGTGATGGTAATAATAGTGACTAAAACATTGGTAAACCTTGGAGGAAGGATGAAATATAAAGAGCTTCCTGTGTTTCTGGTAATGACCACAGGAAAAGAAATATTCATCATTTGGTAAACTGTAATATGTGTGTTTGTTCAACCCAACAAATCTATAGTGCTTACTACACGTGCCAGCTACTACTCTAACACTCTACAATTTAGTTATCCCTCTTTATGACAAAGGTACACATACTACTGATAGATGAAGATACTAAGGCACAGAGATTCAATCTCTCACCCAAGTTACACAGCTAGGTAAATGTGAAGACAGGATTCAAATCCAGGTAGTCAGACTCCACGCTCTTCATCCCTCCACTAAGCAGTCATGTAGCTGTGGATGGATAATTATCACCGCTTACCTTAGTATCTGTTATGTGCTTTTCAGTACACATCATCTTGATTATGTCTATCTTAGGTTAATATTTAAAACTGCATTATCTGAACCTATTAATGAGGAAAAAATTATCATACATATCAAGGAAAAAAAGACACATCAGTGTTTACGAATCATATTCAGAAAATCAATAATGGATAGTAACATTCACTAAAGTACTTCACTGACCACTCAAGGCTTCGTTATTTTTAACTCTCTGAAAATGTATCAATCCATACACACACATACTATTATGTATAAAATCATTACAATGAACCATGAAATGTACCCAGTGACAACTGTAAAGAGGCTACACAAGTTTTCACAGGTTATCAAAACCATATTTTTATATATTAAATCACCATTTTTATTGCTGCAACATAAAATTCTAATAGCTAAGTATAATATTAAGTTATTAAACAGCCTTCTATTTAATATGTTAATAATTATTAGACAAGTACATTTAATAGTTATTAATAGCATTAATTTTATTAATATTTCCCCCTAAAGAATACAGATCAGCATTTCCCAAATTTATCAACTTAACTATTTGCAGTACTGTTTTAAAACATTGACTAAACTGGAGAGACTACTAAAAGTTGATTATAATCTTATGAAGGATTTGGGATCAAACCAATTCAAATGTTATAAAATCCAATTACAACAAAATCAAATACACTCTTTAGGGATATAGGACAAAACAACTACCACCACCACCAATCATCCTACCAGACGTTTGGAACTCTTATTAGCACTAAGACAATATACAAAATTTTGAAACAATTCCCAGAAGTGTTAATCTCAAACTATTCTCCATGAAGAGAAACTGACACAAATGTCTTACCAGCCAACTCATACAGCATTAAGGTGAAAATAAAAGACATCTGAAGACAACTTTACTGTCTCATAATTTCTTAAAGAACTAGGAGAAAATTTTATGGTAGTACAAAAACATTAAAGAAAATATGAAAAAAACTAATGATAGCTGGATGCAGTGGTACATACCTGTAATCCTAGCAACGCAGGAGGCAGAGGCAGGAGGATCATGAATTCAAGGCCAGAGGCAGCCTGCATAACTAAATGAGACCCTGGGTCTAAATAAAAAATGGGCTGGGAGTGCAGTCCACTGATAGAGCACTTGTAAAGTATGTGCAAGGCCCTGGGTTCCAACCCCAAAGTACCACCAAAAACAAAAAACAAAAAAACAAAAATACTATTGAGACTCTTCTAAAACTATAAGGTAGGTGGTTCTCATTAATCAAAAATGAAAACAGGAAAAAAAAAAGAACATTCTAAGAACCTTCACTAAAAATTAATCAGAATAATCATAAAATACGAGGTCCCGTCTACTATGCTTAAAGCATATTGAGTTTTTCCACAGAAACCCAATGAAGACTTTTCCTTTCATCATAAATACAAAAAGTGTTGTTGTTGGTACAATTTACTGTGCCTACTCTCAGCTCTAGGATATTTTTGTAACCAATCTCAAATTGGAATTAGAATGCTATCTGTCCTCAAAATTTTGAGTTATTGGCAGAAACATCACTCCATGTCTAACAGAATTTTTATGCCCTACTACAAATCTTTTAAGTAATAGTCTTGTTTAGATGTAACTAAGACCATCTGTATACTTAAAAAAGTAAGTCAAAATTTATGGGATACATTGTATACTGATATAATGGGTCAGAAATTTTTAGTGTAAGAATGGTCTTAGCGCTTATTATTACTGAATCCTATGATTAAACAGATTAATTCATATCATCTATACCTTTTATTTTACAAAATTAGGATTCCAAGGTTAGCTACATAATGAACATGATTTTCTTACCACTCTAAGGGATTAGCTCAGTTGGTAGAGTGCTGCTCTGTACTTCCTGAGGACCTAGGTTCAATCCCCAGTACCACAAAAATGGGAGAGGAATGTGGCTGAGCACTCCCAAAACAATCCTGAAAACAATCAGCCATTAGAAACCCTATGACGCTTGCTATGAGTCAAACCCATCTCAACAGCACCTAACAACAACCACTGTAAAAGCAGAGAGATGCTCCACAGAACTATATTACCAAAACATTAGGCCAAAAATTGTCTATTACAAAAGGTTCATGCTTCCTTTACTCTCATTTCCTCATTTGGTAATATTAAATACTATGTGATACCCAGTACTTTTCAGGAATAGAAAGTTAAAACATATTAAGAATTAGAAGATTTCTACCACCAGATTTCTACCACAGTTGAAAGCAACTTCAAAAGTGAGGAATTCAATCTAATTGTCCATTTATTTCCACCAGGCTCTGTGATTCCACTTTGAGGAAGAAAATGTTATCTGTGTGTTTTTAAAGTTGCAAAAATGAATACATTTGGCTGGGCATGGCGGCACATGTCTATAATCCCATTGCTTGAGAGGAAGAGACAGGAGGATCAAGAGTTCAAAGCCAGCATGGGCTACACAGTGAGACCTCATGTTGAAAAAACAAAGGGTTGGGGTTCTAGCTCAGTGGTAGAGTTCTTACATGCACAAGGCCCTGGGCATTGAAGGAAAAAAAGTACACATTAAATAAATAGAATATTATTAAACTATAGGAATCTTTCTATCAGAAAAAAGTATAGTAGTCTCCCCCTCTCCCTCTTCCATGATTTCACTTTCTGTGGTTTCAGTCACACACTATGGTCTAAAAATATTAAATAAAAAATTGCAGAAATAAATAACTCACTATTTTTTAATGGCACATCATTCTGAGTAGCCTGATGAAATACTGCACCACCCTGCTCTATCCTGCCTAGGTTGTGAATCATCCCTTTATTCACTGTATCCATGCTTTATAGGCTACACCTTTCCCTGGTCACTCAAGTAGCCATCTCACGGCTAGATATGGTGGTGCACTCAGAAGGCTGAAGAAGAAAGATCATGAGTTCTAGGCCAGTCTGGACTGCCTAGTGAGACCCTATCTCAAAATTCCCCCTTCCAAATAAAAAGAGCCATTTCAGTTATCAGATTGACTGTCACAGCATCACAGAGCTGTGTCCAAGTAACTATTACACAGTAGCCCAATGTTACATCAAAATGCCTATGTAATTCACCTTACTCCACCTAATCATTTAGGCACTGTTATTTCACATCATCACAAAAAAGGTACCTATAGTTCACCAAGATATTTTAGAGCTGGGTGAGGTGGCATGTCTGTAATCCCAGCACTTGAGAGGCTGAGGCAGGATGGCAAATTCAAGGACAGCCAGAGCTATGCATTGAGACCCTGTCTCAAACAAAAAACAAAACAGATATTTTATAGAAAACGATCACAACCACATAATTTTTATTACAATGTATCACTGTAATTGTTCTAGTTGCTGTCAATCTCTTACTAATTAACCTAATTTATAAATTATTCTTTATCATTGTTGTTGTTGTTAGGTGCCATCAAGTCAGTATCCAACACATAGCTACCCTACATACAAAAGGCGAAACAGTATTATCAGTGCTTCTCTGCTGTTCATAGGGTTTTCAGTGGCGGACTGATTTGGGGACATGGGTTGCTGGGTCTGTCTCCCAAGCCTACAGCACCAGTTATTCCCAGGCGGTCTCCCATCCAAGTACTAACCAGGCCCGACCCTGATTAGCTTCCGAGATCTGACGGGATCGGATGCCATAGGGCTACAGCTGCAGGCTTCTTTATCACAGGTATGTGTATATAAGAAATACAGTATATATAGGTTGTGGTCACACATCCACTAGGGGTCTTAGAATATATCTCCCATGGATAAGGAGGGACTACTGTACATATTTTTTTAATGGCATGCAACTACCAACGGAGTAAACTTGGGTTATTTTACTCTATACTTTTATTTAGTGTCACTAAATAAAATTTTGCCGGGCATGGTGGCACACACCTGTAATCCCAGCGGCTTGGGAGGCAGAGACAGGAGGATCACAAGTTCGACACCAGAGGCAATCTGCATTAACTTAGCGAGACCCTGTCTCAAAAAGTAAAAAGGAAAAAAAATGGGCTGGGGGTGCAGCTCAGTGGTCCATCACTTGCAGAGCATGCAAGCGTGAGGCCCTGGGTTCGACCCCCAGTACCGCAAAAAAATAAATAAATAAATAAAAATAAAAATAAAAATAAATAAATAAAATTTTTAGCCCTATGATACCCTGAACGAAGAATTCAACCACATTGTACCCCAGACTTTTGACATATACAACTACTGACTAACAAGTGGGTATTGCTTTCAATCACTAAATTTACAGCAATTTATTACACACCAAAACCATGAAGGGACTTCTTGGAAGGAAAGGCTGTAGGCTGGTGCTGTTGTTAGGTTTCTTTTTAGCAAGAGCAATATTAGAACAGGAAGACCTAAGGCAAAACATAAATTTGCCTAAAAACTAAAGAAAAGTCCACCATAATGGGTTACATGCTTGGAAACCACTTTGTTACTTCCTTCTTATTTATCATTACTAGAATGAATATATTAATTTGCTTGCTGCTTGTCTCATCACTAGAATGAAAACTCCACCAGAGCAGGAATATGTCTCTTATTCCCTGCTGAACACCCAGGACCTAAAAAAATGTGGGATAATAAAGGCATGTGATGAATTATATTTTATATAAGTTTCTTAGAATAACTACATTATCAACTGGACAAGCTACATCCAACAAATTCCATCCCAAGAAATAAACTCCTATTTAAAACAAACCCAATAGGTGTTTCTCCATACACAGTTGTTTCATAGCCACTTTTATCAATGCTTACAATGATACTGTCCGTTGAAGAATGCTTACAAAAAGCTAGACAGGGTGCACACCTGCAAGGCTAACACTTGGTGGACAGAGGCAGGAAGATCATGAATTCAAGGCCCCCCCCCAAAAAAAAAGAATCCTTATAGGCTGGCAAATATATCAACAACAGTAGAATGGTGCTTAAATAAACAATATAATCAATTTCCAACATCAAACTGGTCAATATCGGGAACTTATTGCAGTTGATGCAGCCAGTTCAAGTCATTACCTCTTTCCACACAACCAAGTCTCCATAGTTCAAGAATTCTGATATGCTTGAACAAATTTACAACCAGAAAAATCTCCAGATGAATAAGAGCATATTTCTACAGTGAATCACATTCACATCTAGTGTCTTTGTTGTACTAAACTGAATACCACTCAAAATAAGCTTAAAATCTCTAACCTAATGCAAAAGAAATATATTAACAATTACATCATCTACTAGGTTTATTAGGTGCCAGACTCAGGCATTTTCAAGAGCATATAACAGCAAGAGATGCCAACTTATCTTTTAGTACATCTTTTCTGCCAGAACTAATTACTTCTACATCAGTCCCACACATGATATGTTCCAAAATGTTTGCTTGGTTAGCTGATGGCTGGGAGTCATTAATGCCTTTTTGCACCATAGAATCGCTGTTATAAATGGCAGTTAGGTGAAAGCGCTATACCTTCAGTATGTTAGATGTTTTGTGGCCTCGCAACCACATTATGTACAGTGGTATCTCAGCACTCAAACTGCTCCATGCTCACACATTTAGGTCCTCAATCAATATGTTTGAGAGAATTCTGGTTTGGTCCTCAACTGCTTGCTCAGTACCCGACCACCATGCTAAAATCTGTATGAAATGCCCACACTTACCCATGATGCTTCTGGATGAAACAAAGAGTAAAATGTCATTTTGCACATGATCTGGTGCCACGTCCACAATCTTGTGGGTGTTTTTAAATGTATACACCTATGTATACCATACTGTCATCATGGTATCCAAGAAACTTTCTAGCACTAAAAATGAAGGAAAGAGGAAAACAACAGGAACAACTGAATTTTTAAAAACTTATGGCCAAGTATGTGAGTGGCACACATATTTCTGAATTAGCCATCTACTGTGGTGCTAGAACCAATAAATACATGTACATTACTTCTTCTAAGAAAAAGTGCTTAGCACTCAAACTCATCAGCACTCAACTAGCCTTCCAGAACTGATTGCGGTTGAGTGCTGGGGTACCACTGTATTTTACTTGTTTCTCTTTTCTCATTATTCTCAAGGGGGCAGGGGTTGAGGTTATAACAATATGTAGCAACTTAATAATTTTGCTTTTTGGGACACAGTCTTGCTATGTAGCCCAGGCTGGCCTTGCACTCACAATCCTCCTGCCTCAGCATCTCAAATGCTGGAATTACAGACAAATGCTGGGATTACAGGAGTGCACCACCCAGTTTAACTTTTTTTTTTAGAACTGCAATTCCTAAACAAGTCTTTCTTTTTTTTTTTTTTTT